>CATIWF010152768.1:0-29879 GCA_949630135.1 Balakata baccata | reverse complement strand
ATAAAAATTCAACAAAAATTAACTTAAACCATAATCAAAATAACGTGAAAATTATCATAAAAATTTAGCACACTATTTTATCTTTTAGAAATTTAAAATCTAATTTATAAATTAGTAAAGTAATTCTTGCTAAATCATAGTATTTAAATATATATCAAAAGTAACATTTGATCCTAATAATTCAACAAGTAGAAGAAAGTAATTAAATTAGATATTTCTTTTGCATATATATATTATTGGTTCGATTTGATTTTATTAGATTTAAATTTTCATAATCCAAAATCAAACAAAAAAATCAATTTATAACAATTTCAAAACAATAATCATCCATAAAATTACATAAACCATAATTTTTGATTTGGATTGGATTGAATCAATTCAGTTTGGTAGGTTTGATCAATTTTTGTGCAGCACTAAAATTAAGGATCATAAATATGATTTGCAAGCCTTAGCCATAAGCAAGTTCTTTACGGCTACAAGCTCTCCAAAAGTAACAATTGAAAGCTTTTTTCATCTATTGTTTTAGATAAGAAATTTTGGGATGTTTGCTCAATTATGGTGAAAATTATGATGAAAATCCATCATTAGGTTTTGTTTTTTAAGGTATCTGTAGGGCACACAAGGCTATCAAGCACATGTTAAAAAAAGATAGGAGCAAATATGAGCCATATATTAAGATTATTGATTCATAATAGGACAAGCACTTTTATAGAAATATTCATAGAATTGTATATTTTTTTGAATATAGCTTTCTTTTATGATCTATCTTTCAGTAAGAAGTATAATATTATTGATGACATTGTGAATTTGTGTGAAAATGAAGCTATAAATCCAATGGGAATATTGACAATGAATGAGATAAAGTTTTATTAAAAAAAGATTGAAAGCTTCCAGAAACATTTGGCCCTAGCATCAGCCAAAAAAATTCACCACTTGAAAAGAACATTTCTTATCTCATAAATTGTTTTAGATAGATTTTCAATTTTCCTACTTATGAATAATGTTATGATTGTGACAATTTTTTCGTCATTTGATTTTATTTGAATCTATAGAGAACTGATGGACATTGTAGAAAATTAATGCACCAAATTTACAGAAATTGGCTATTAGAATTTAAGTCAAACTTCTTCTTCCTTTAGATATGAAAGAAATTGGAGTTTATTTGAGTGTATTCATACTAAAATGAGAAATAGATTGGAACATCAGACGTTGAATGATCTTATATTTGTGAATTGCAATTTAGAATTGAAGAATATGTATGCAACTAGAATCATTTGCATTTTTTACTTATTACATTTTCTATATACTATGACTAATCTTATTCTTAAATATTATTGTTTAGATTCCATAAAAAGAAATTGAATTATGATCCTATTGATTATGAATATTTGACAAGACTATATTTTGGATCGAAAAAGATGATATACCTGTTGATTTGGATATTAATAAAATCGAGGTTATTCTTTAGGAAGAATGTGCACATTTAGTTCCAGGAAATGACATTCATTCTCAATGTTAGTTTTGCTACTTGGTTTCTAATTTCATATTATTTATTTTTAATATATTATATTACCATTGTAAAATTTAATAGATGCAAGAGAAGTAGAAGATTCAAGATCTCAAAATTTGGATGATATTGATTTGAGTCATTTGGTTTTACTGACATAAGAATTTTTCCTCAATTGAATATGGGTGAAAGTGGGACTTGTGTATATAAATTTGTTTTAAGAGATGAAGATGATGAAACTCAACCATAGGATTTTTTGGTTAATTTTAATTTTGGATGTGGTTATGTAAAAATTATATTATGAATATTACTCTTTTTAAACTTATTGTTTATGGAATAGATATTATGTTTTTATTTTTATTATGCATGAGACAAATTATATTTTATTGACTTATTATATATGAAAATATTATATTTTATGAAAATATCACATTGACCGACTCGACTCCAGTTCAACCTTAAATTCATAACTCACTGTTTTATCCGATTCGTTGGACATGCTGATTTTTACAACCTTGATTCCAATAGATTGATTACGGGCAAATTCATTTGACTTATTTTAAAAAGTGTATATATATATATATATATATATATATATATAATCATAACTCAAATAAAAGTGGGAATAGAGAAACAAATAAAATGACTGTAAAATACATATTATCCCTATTTTATATATAATTTTTAATAATAGATTAATTAGCAATTTGAGAACTCCATTATTTACTATGAATAAAATACTATAAAATTTGAGATATATCATATAATTCACTATAAATAAAATACTACATTATTATGAATAAAGTTACATTATTAGCTAAAATACAAAGTGTACCATATTAATTATTAAATTTCAGCAAAATATGTGTCTCCATTCCAAATATTAATGGTATTAATCAGTTAATTAACATTCTAATTAAGACGAAATAAATTAATAAAAATAATATAAAAATTAAATGGTGATTAATGACGAGTTTAATATTTAATAATTACGTGTAAAATACGTTAATGAAAAACTAATTTTTTTAAATGAGACTATGAATTAATAATTACTCCACAATTAATTCTAATATTCAAGAGTGCAATAAATTCAATCCAATTTCAATACTATAAAATATCAAATCTAATTTTATTCTGTAAACATAATTTTTATGCTTTTAATATTTCATTATTTTTGTAGAATGTAAAAAATATTTGACAGAGGAAGAAATATGAAAATTAAAAATTTTCAATATGAATTTTGATGTAGAAAAGTCTTATTTATAGAGAATTTTTAAAATTGCCATACCAATTTCATATAATAATTTTATATGTAATCTGCTAATATAATTTTTTATATTACATATATATATATATATTAAATTCGGTATTTTGTTGTTATAAATTAAAATTTGACGATCAAAATATTACTTTTAACCACAGTTTTACAATAGAAAATAATTAAAATTAAAAAAAATAACACCAAATTTACCAACTAACTACTCATTAGGAGTTGAATTGAATCAATACTCAATTTTGTCAACTTCATTTATGATATAATTATTACCATTTTAGATTGTTGAGATCTAAAAAATCCAATTTACAGGGAATTACAGGAGCACATCTTTATATCATATTTTGTAGTATTTTAATTAAGTTATACTCTTCTTCAAGTAAAATTGGCTTTCTCCCAAATTAATTTAACAATAAAATTTTAAACCTATCTATAAACTTGTAAGCACCGGAAAATCAACAATTCGAGTATCATAATTATATGAAACCTACATAGTTAGTCTGAAAAATTAAAAAAAAATATATTAAATGACCAAATTAAACTAGAAGAAGTAAAAGAAAAGACTCATTATATGATACGCTTGGCGTTCGATATGCCAAGTAGTGAACAGTTCATATTATAAGATATTCATTTAACGGTTAAGATTGCAAATCAATAAACGGCACAGATAAAGTACGTATCAATCCAACAGTTTATATGCCGGGATACCATAAAATGACTCAAAATAGAAATATTCAAAGAATATTCCTGTTGTATTGGAGAGTAAACAGAGAGATTCTGATACGAATGAGTCTCAAATTGCAAAAATATTGCGTATTCCACTCCCATAAATATTCAACCTGTTATTTAATAATTTTACGCTCTCTCGGCTTAGCTTCTTCTTTATCTTGGAAGGGCCGCCATCCATGCTAATATACTGATTAAACATCCTGCAATTCATTTAATTTAAATTCTATTAATTAATAATAATAATTAAAAAAAAAAAAAACAAGTTGACAGTTTTTCTTATTTTCACTTTCTTTTCTCTCTGAACCGCCTATAATTTCCAATTTTAAAAAAAAAAAAAAAAGAGAGGGAGAGAAGGACCATTAATAGTATTTAAGCCCATCCTAATTATAGAATTGTCCACATATTAATTAAAAGCAAATAAATAATAGAGAGAGTTGACAAAAAGGGAACCTGCCAACGTGCCCATCCTCAATCCTGCTCTGCTTCTACCTTCTGATTCTGAACTAACTGCAAAATTACAAAATAATTTTAACCAAGTTACATAAACAAATTTATTAATTAATGCAATACGACATGTCGTATATGTAATTATATATGAATTCAATTTATGCAAGGGAAAAAAAAAGTCTTAATAGTATTTTACCTGAATCACAATTAGACGTGGAATTGAAATTCCCACACATACAAATCTGCCTCACCCCATCAGATCCATACCCACAGGTGCCACCGGTTGCCTCACAAGCCCTGCAGAATTCCTCACTTTCTTCAACGGAAAATCTCACCCGAATCCCATAAGACCATTCATTAGGCCCATTAATCCTCAATGGTGCGAGACTATACGCACTACTATACCCTTCGCACTCCAGCTTACTAAGATTTATTGCCTTGATAGCTTCGAAAGCAACAGCACAACACTCCGGCGGGCCAGACCCGAACATTGAGCCTACCTGCCGATGGCCCACGAGGCTCCAGGCCGGACACCCATAGTACTCCTCGCAGCCCATGCCAGAAACGTTCCGACAAGGCAAGTGCTTCCCGGGGAAACCTTGGAAGAGTGGGGATTGAGCGGAACAACCTATCAGCATGAACACATTATCCGGCGTGGGATTGAAGTAGGGCGTCCGCCAAGGCTCGACGGCGAAGCCATTGCCCTTGCCGCCTAGAACAATAGTGTCACACGTTGACAAGTGAGGCTCGTGAAGAGTGAGTGATTTATAAGCATAGTCTATTTCTAAGACACGGTATGATCCTGAACTTATGTGAAACATTAGCACATCATTCATGCAAAACAGTAAGTCCCTAAAACCAGGGTGACCACACCCATATTGAAGTGCAAATGGATAATCTATTGTAATATTCCCACAATATGATCTGCAAGGATTAGCCCCAGATTTTACATGCACTATCAATGTTGAAAAAATTGAGAAAACTATCAAGAAAAGTGAGGCCATGGATTCAGCTCTTCCGAAGGAAATCAATTAGATGAACAAGAAAAATAGAGGAAATGGGTATGTGAGAGAGAATGGAAATGATGCTTTGCTTGGATAGGAAAGGAAATGTTGGTTTTGCAGTTTGGGAATGATTTTTGGAGACTTTATGCACATGGTACAGTGTTGAGGAATCTATATATTTATTTAGTTTCAGTTGTTTAAATTTATGGGTTTTAGTTATCTTTTTGAAGGAATTCATTTGATTTTGTGTTTTTTAAAAGAAATTTGGTCTGGGGCAGATCAAAGTTGGCCTTTTTTCTGGTCTGCTATGTATATATAGCTTTAGTTTGCTTTTTTGGCAAATGCAGAGCGATAATAGTGTGGCATGGAATGATTTTGGGTGGGGTTTCTTAATAATTAAGTTACATTTTTTCCTTCTTTAATTTGCTTGTGGATTACAATAATAGTGGAGCTCCAAGTGAAATATGTTTGTTTTAATTTCTTTGCCATCTCAAATATTCCCTTTTTTTTTTCGTTTACTTTTTTTAAATTAAAAAACATAAACACATATTCTAAATTAAGTCCAAATATAACCTAAGATTTAATCAATATTTATTCTCAAAAGTAGACATTACTTATTGAGAATAAATTTATACATGTGATTTTGTTTTTTGTTTTTTTAAAAAAAAATTTGGAAGTTGACGAGTAATTATTTTTTTAAATGATAATCAATATGTGTAAATCTTATATTTACTTAGCTCCAATATCGTTAGACATAAAAAAGCTGCTTTTATTAATTGAGATAACTTTGATTAAAGCCTAGAATCACGGGGGATTTGTATGATTAAAATCAATGATGTTTATTCAATAATAATAATAAGAAGAAGAAGAAGAAGAAGAAGGTGTAATATTTCATGATCAATGAATAATTAACTTAGCAGTAATATCAAGGGAAAATGTATTAATTAGCTCTTCAATTAAACCTTTAATTCCCAATTTTTAGCCAAATAAATCCAAATCTGTTAGCTTAGCCGTTCAGGTGGTATCAAAAGTTTAACAAATTTGGATTTATTTAGCTAAAAATTGAAGATTAAGGGCTTAATTAGACACAAACGTACTTTACAGTATACAGATTAAAATACCATTTCACCTTACTTTAGGTACTAATTTGTAACTTTCTCCGGGATAGCGACGGAACTGCCGCGTAATCCTCAAAAACGACAGCGTATTGATAAACTGCAGTTTCTAAACGCAAACGTGCTATCGAGGTGATTGTGAGTACCGAATGGGTAATATGAAAGACACCTTACAGGTACTATCGCCTTTTTATTTCCAATTGGGCACCGCGGTGAGAAGGAATTGCCGTGGCGGTCATTGCACCGAATCAATTATCTTTTATTTGGTTGCTGAGAAACGGAACCGCAGATAAAAAAAATATCGGTGTTTTCATCACCGTTGAGTGTAAAGTTCTTCTTTTGACTAGTAGAACAGTGGTATTTGATTAATAGAAGCCGCTGAAATGCCTGAGGAAACTGTCTCAAAAGTAAGACAATATTATCTGTCGGTTTAGGCACTGTAATTAACTAGTATTTGCATTTGGATTGCGAATTCATGCTTCGAATTTAGGATTAGGGTCAGTGGCAGTTCGTTCTGAACAAATTGTGGTATTATCTAAAACTACAAAACCCTAATTATTTGGAAAGTTTTTTTTGAATGTTTTCCTTTTCATTTCTAGTTATTACACTATAACTATGGCTCGCAGACCTCAACTTAATTGCGTATGTTGCTTGCTTGATTGAAAACCTAGAATCAAAGTGGTTTTCTTATCGATCGTGTGTAATTGACGGTTTTTGGTTCAGGAAATGGTAAGATTCCCAAGCTCGATTTTGAGCTTTGGTTAGTGGAGTTGCCGCTGATGCAGTCTCAGTTACGATCTTAGTAGGCATCTGTAGGACTATTGTTTACTAGATATCAATTTCATTGAACATGTGAACTTTGACAGCATTTTCCTGGTTACTACTTTTCACTATTCAAGAGTTTGAAGTATAAATGAGAATAAATATAGTGCAGTTAATTTCTATCTACGTTAGGGTTCGCTGCCTTTCTGATTGTAATGCCTCTCTGTTCAACTAAAATCATCATTTTACTTCGCTCTGATCAGGGAACACCAAAATTGGTTGGAACTGTTAACTGGGGCACTGCAACAGTAATTGGAGTGTTTGCAGGCATGTTATATGGAGGTAGCAAGGAGGCATCTGCATCACTTGTAAGTTTGTGATTAGGAAGTCACCACTAGATTTCTCTCCTATCGTGGCTTATGATACTATTTCACTATGAAATATGCTCATCACCATTGCCCTGCTCCAAAGAGAATATTAAAATAGGGACTAGATAGCGTCTGTAGGTATTAAGATGAATATATATCCAATTGGGAAAGAAATAAAGTGAAATATTAAACTATCAATGTTAGCTTGAAGATTTTTTTTTTTAAATTTTTCACCTTAATTCTATGAGTATTTAGTCAATGTGAAAGTGCACTGTCAGCTCTTCTACATTGCTGACTGGTTGCAGTTGTTTGCTTCTGAATTCTGATAGAAAGGAACAGGTTGCCTTGCTGCATTCTGAATGTTATTTTCTCTTATTTTCTAATCTTCTTCTGGTCTTAAGTTCGTGATTTGTCAAGATAAACTCTTGCCATGTAACTCTTCAGTTTTGGGAATAGAAACCCTTTTTTTACATGCTTGCATATATTGACACTGTTGAGGATTTTGCTATAATGGCAGAGCAAGGATGCTGAAGTAATGTTGAAACTTGGGAGCACTCCTGATAAGCGTGAACAGTACAGATTAATGAGAGATGCAATGGAGAAGAGATTTATCCGAGTCACTCGTGGTTCAATAGTTGGTGGAGTGCGTCTTGGAATGTTCACTGCTGCCTTTTATGGTTTACAAAATCTGCTGGCTGAGAAACGTGGTGTGCTTGATGTTTTAAATGTTGTAGGAGCTGGTTCCGCCACTGCTGCTGCATTTGGCTTAATTTGTAAGAACTTAATCAGTGCATCAAGTTTTTTTTCAGTTGCTGATTTTTGGAATTTAGTTCACTAAATGAATCAGTTAATAGTTCTCTATGGTAAAAAGGTGGCCTCTATTTTTTTCCTTATATCAGTATCTCATGATTATAAAAGATTAGTTAATGTATTTGACCTTTATTTTTCACATTATAATTGCATGTTAGTGCCTGGATCTCTTCGATGGCGTGTGAGGAATGTGCTGCTGGGATCAGTTCTGGGTGCAGCATTCTGTTTTCCTCTTGGTAATGCATAACTTGTATATTTATATATTTCTCTTTCTTGGTTGTTTCTGTTGAAATACTATTATATTTAGGGTCTCTATATGTCCTTCGGTTAACTGCCGGTTGGTGGTTACTTGATACCCTATGTACAAAGGATTCCTCTCAAGGTTTTCAGTCCCATTAAATAAATGCTACGCTATCCTTACTGGGTGGAATTGATGCTCTGAATGGCAAGTTAAAAATGATGTTGGAAAATGATAACTAGAGTTTTTTTGGAAGTGGAAACTTCTAATATGATTAAGCATCTTGTGACAGGTTGGATTCACCTCAAGCTTATAGAGAAAGCAAATGAAGAAAATCTGGCACTTAATCCTGACTCAGATAGAACGGGAGAAGCAAAGGGTGGTGTTGGTGCAGCAATTGAGAGGCTTGAAGGGAACTTGAAAGCCAAGTAAACGAAATTTCAACTTTCATAGTGCTGAACCATTGTAAAACGCCCCATTCGAGATTGGAGGTACATAGAGACTGCGCTGGCAACAACTGACAAGCAACACGAACACATTTGTCACAACCGTGATTCTTTTCTGAAATGGCCGTGAAAGGACGAAAGGAGTAGTGAATGTTTCTATAAGCTCGTTTTCAGAATTTTTTGGATCTTGCATTTGTGGGAAAATAGGTTACCCGTTTAATTATGTTTATTTCAAAGCAATGCAAAGATGATGATGGTCTTCTTTGATATAGGGAACAGGAATATGGCATCACCTGTATTTATTTAAAACCCTCTCCATTTTTAGTTTGCTCATTTTCTTAGCAACCCAAATAGGAGAGTTATCTTAATCTATGTATTTTTCAGTTCGGCATTGAAAATTTTCAGCATTATGGAAGTGATTTACTGAGCATGTACTGTGATTCTTGATCTCTGATGACGACAGTGAAGCCCCCCAGAATTTCTCGTATGTTTGGATTACCGCTGTCATCGACTTCGAAATATCTATCAGGTTAAGACTAATAGTAACTGAACTCGTCAAACTTATGTTTGTCATAATATTATTGACAACGACATCAGGCCTCGTCTGCTACTCACTTAGGAGTTGAGTATTTGGCAAACTAAGGTTTCCCCTGCTTTAACTCTTCATTCTGTTTTCATTTACTCATGACAACCTCAGAATATATTAATCCCAAAACGCCACAAAAATGAAAGAATAGGAATGGCCATCATTTCCAGAAGATATATTTGTCTGTACCATAATATGTCGATGACTAATTATACACCAAAATTTAATGTTTTATCCTAAAACAAAAGGGCTAACGGCCTCTCAAGCTTTCTCCGGGCATTTCCTGTATCCTTAATTCCTGGCATTTTGTTTCTTCCTCCGACTGATCCATTGTGCAAGAACTCGTGTAAAGATTCTTTTCAGGATGCGGGGATCTGCTTTCCCTTTTTCCTTCTCCATCACAGTCATTAACTTCAAATCATAAGTAGCAAATGGTTGCAAGAGCTTCTTATGCATTCATACTTCAAGATAAGTCGTTACTCCTTGCCTGCAGTTTAACAAAGCATTAAAGATGAGGGGCTCTCCAATATGGTTTGTATCAACAAAATAAACCACCAGTTGGCACTGATCAACGGTTACCATCATTGTGATTTAGCAATGTGGTGTTGTCTTGTGCTTTCTTTGCCATCCTTTTTACTGCTTCAGCTGTCACTCCAAATAATGATTAAACATTAATAGACAAATATTTTATCACTGTTAATTGTAAATGACCACCAAACATAAATGCTATGTTAAAAAAAGCCTCTGAAAGACTGGGAAACTACTGTATGTTCTATCAGAGCTCACCCTTAAATTTTCTTTTCTTCTTAGCTCTCCTCCTCTTTCTGTCTGCCTGGGTTAATTCAGCATCTTCTTTAATATCCCCTTTACCAGAGAAGACTTCCTCAGGAGCCAGCATGGCCGCATCGGAAACTGCCACAGGGGCAATCTACACAGGGAAGATATCACGAGTATCAGAAAGTCAGTCATAAACAAGTAAAAACCAAGGAAAATAAACGAGGAACTTCCTTACCTCTTCCATAGCAAGGGCAGGAACATTGGCTTGTATAGACATATCTTCTATAACCTATTCAAGTGAATAATAATAGATTAAAATAAAATTGGAAAAAAAAAAAATCTTGAGACTGCTACTACTAACATTAGTATAATAGTTCAGATGCATACAGGTTTTGGAGCAAAGTGGAAGTGAGATAAGGCATCCAACTTCAAGCACAGTTTCTTAAACAGAATGCTTGCCTACCACATAAAATGTAGAGTTAAATAAGTAAAAGAATGTATTCATTATATGGATTCAGAACAAAGTTCTAGATTCAACTCGATGATATGACAATGAGCAACAAATGCAGACTCGGGGAATATAATATCATGTACCTCCTTCTTCTGTTCATCTGAAAATGTTAACGGGGCAGCAGCTGGATTTGTCTTCTGAACGTATTCTTCCTGTGATTAGTTATATGAAATTCAGTTTCCATTTTCAGATTCTGATAACAAAGAAACAGATCAAACTGGAGATAATCTTGTCTTCATAATTAGAATCAGAGCATCACTATTCTGAAGCACAAACCTCATAAACTTCAGCTAGACCCTTTTTGCTCTTATTTTCATCCTGCAAATTTTAAAAAGAATGCAGCTTTTATGATCAAATCTCCATGATAAGAATAAAAGTATATCATGAACTTAACAAGCTACTTCTTTCATCAGCATAGGGCTTACCAGTTCTTTTACTTCTCTTGGTGCTATAGTGGGTAACCTAGGAGCCTTATGGATGTCATCAAACCGCCCCTAGAAACATCACAGAATATTTTTATTAAAAAGTTCCGAGAGCAAAAGACTTTAAAAGTCCCCAACCAGCTACTGCGATGAAGCCATAGGCAATAAGGAAAAGCTATCTGAAATTAAGTGTTATAGCAGCATGAAATAAACAGGAAAAATTTTTTTTAGATAAGGAAATTCTATGTAAAATTTCCAATATTGCCAGTTATGAAAGAAGGAAATGCATTTTTTTGAAACTTCAGACTAAATATCCGTTTCTTTCGTGTACAGTGATCAAGAAAAGAAAAACATCTGAGTTAGATGGTGGTGTGAATGTTAAATGGTTTTGGACATGCAGATGTTTGGCACTATAATCAAGTAATTCACAAGCAATCAGTCAGGTAGACATGTAACACAAGTACATCACCAATTTTTGAATCAAACCAATAGGATTTTTTTTATTATGAATCTGAATAAGGCACTGGCAACATAACTACATCAGAACTTCATCTGGAATAATATGAAGTTTACCTCAATGATCCTATTCTTAATCATATCTTCAAGTGATGCAGTAACCTCCTCTGTGATCACTGGAGCAGGCCTTACATTGTGCTCAAAATCCAAATCAACCTCCAATGCACTGTTCTTAGGCCTGCTAGCGGCTGTGACCTGTTGTCAAAGCTCACAACAAATTAGGTCATACCAGTATTAAATATATGGATTTGATTTGTATCCCATGAAGGCATCAAAATAGCAATGCATAGAACCACATAAATATTTTTCCCAAACACAAAATGCATGAATAACAAAATCACCTCTCCCCGCATTGTCCAAGTCTTGGGCTCCAAATTCGCTTTCTCCATCTGCTCTATCTCAGATTGAAGCTTCTCAAGTTGTTTTTCATGGGTAGAAAGATCAACCTCTTTCTGTGAAAGAAAAGAGAAACTTTGTAAGAATTATATACTTTTGTATGTGTTGCTTTAACATAAGATTCATAACGATGCAAAAATAATATATTCAATACTAGTAGATATGTAATATAAGTTGATAAGTCCACATAATGTGATACCTTATCCATTCCATCATCATCTTGTTCATCATCTGAGCCTGACTCCGAGTCAGAACCATCAAGTGATTTGGATTTTCTCTTCGAGACCATATTCTTTTTAGCACCAAAGAAGTCTTCATATCTGATATTAAATACAAGAGTGAACCAAATAATTGGTAATATGAAGGAACTAATACCTAAACAGCAAAGTGATTTACTGGTGGTAGTATATGGTAGCAGAGGATGACTAGATGGTACTTAGATGATTTAACAGATAAGTAAATGGAATATTAGAAAGAAAGGAACAGAAAATCAGTGAGACATCAAGGTCAGGGACTCAAACCAAGCCATTTACATGGAAAAAAAAAAGAGAAGACTCTATACAAAGGATTTTATATAGCATTACAGTTGTAACGGTACAATCCGACAGTTTCACATTTATTCAGATTGTTCCTCTAAAATGCACCTGCAATGCAATGCTAGGTAAAAATCAACAAATAGCAGCCATTACAGTAGTGGCCATTCTTGCAACATGATCGAAAGAGTGGTGCTCGTCAACAGTGCTGCCACTAGTAATACAGATGGTGAACTTGTTGATCGTAATGATGATGGTGGTTTTTGCGTTTTCATGCCACTGATTTGAAGAAAAATGAGTTTTGGTTCTCAACTTCTCATACATGAAATATAATTTTAATATGTATACAATCGACCTATATGTTAGACCACTACTCTGACCAATAACATTATGCACATTATCACAAAAGAAGAAAAAGGTAATAGAACAAAACTTAACACCTTGCACTTTCCAAATTCTCTCCTGCATCGTCCTCATCTTCGTCATCAAACTGCATAGTAAGAATGAGGGAAAAGGTAAGCAGAATTTCTGAGAGCAAGGCAAGGGCATTCACCTACGAACGTATATGCCACCAATTATGATGGAATGACCCTACTGCGGGCTGATTAGGTTAGTCACTAGGATTCTGTTTGATCCGATATTCGCTAGACACTCTGGTTTTCATTAAAAAAAAATTTTTTTTAAAAAAAAAAAAGAAACAAAGGACAGGGCATTCACACAAAGATGATAACCATACCAACTCTCTAAATGGAAAACAGAACATTCCGAAAAGGAAGAAATATGGAATCACCTCATCATCTTCTTCATCGTCATCTACTTCTTCATCATCATCTTCTTCTTCTTTTTCGTCTTCCTCTTCATCTAGCTCATTTAAATTTTTCGGCTCACCCTTCTTCTTTCTATCCAAACCATATTCCCTAGCCTCATCCTCCTCCAAGAACTCCTCCAATTCCTTTATCTTCAGAAACTTATCTTCTATCGCTCCTTCCACTTTCTCCTCCCTCATTTCTTCATCCTCATCTTCGCTCTCCCCCTCCTCAGTTCCTCTTTTTCCACCTTCCTCCTCCTCCTCCTCCTCCTCCTCATCATCATCATCATCATCCATATCCAAGTCATACTCATCGAACTCATCAAGTTTTTCCCTTTTCTTCTCTTCTGGAGCCTTCTTTTCCCCTTTTGAAATATCATTCTCCTCCAAAACTAATTTGATCTGCTCAGGATGCTTCTCAAAATGCTTGACTTGGCGACGGAGATTGGAAAGGAGAGGCTGAGACAGGACGTCAATTTGCTGCCAAATCTGCTCGGCGTCAAATCCATCGACTAAAAGCTGATCAAAAGGAGATTTGGGGACGTGAGGTTTGAGGCAAGAGAAGAGATGCTGAGACGCCTTTCGCGCCGTATCGGAGAGCGTGGGAGATGGCGTCAGCCACAGTGGTGGGTCAGTGGATTTCAAGCTGTGTAGGGCTTCCATGCCTGAGGCTTCACTCGTTTTGATCCTTCTCTCCGTCTGCCTAGGGTTTTAGCTTCTGTTTTGGTTGGACTTGGAGGTTTATGCCTTTTTAAGGGGCCTCGGTGCAAATACAGAATATTTGTTTTGGTCCATTATTAGCATCTTAATTACCAAAGTTGTGATTACTGAAAAGCCAATTTCATCAAACTACCCATAATCGATATTTATTTGTTATTTGATTAAAAATTCTAAAATAATTATTATCAATGTAGGAAAATTTTATATTTTTCTAATGTTAAATATCATTTTTAAAAATAAATTACAGAATAAGCTAAATATGTTTTTGAAAAGTAATATAATATTGTTTTTTGTAAAATTGAATTTCTGATGGAATAAATTTGAATTTTTTGTAAGATTATGAGTATGAATTAAACGGTAAAATTAAATTAAAACAAAAAATCAAGATTAACTTGAATATTTTCAGTTACTATAATATTAATATATAATACGATGGTAGTAATTAAAATTATAAAAATAAAGTATTGGCTATGCTCCCAATCAAATTCTAAATAAGACAACTGATGCATTTTTCTCAAGTCGAGTCTTCAGATAGCTACATTTATAGTTGATTGGACAATGTGTGAATATACCAAAATTGCGAATGAATACGGCATTTGAATTTCCTAATAAATAAATATTAAATTCTTAATAAATATTAAAATATTCAATAAAAATCTATTAATAAATAAATACAAAGTTAATTTATTATAAAATTAATTGTAGGTAGAATTTAAAAAAAAATTAAATTTTGCATTATATTGCTAATTTTTTTAAAATTTGAATTTAATTATATATAACAAATCTTGCTTTTGGTGAACTTGATCTTACTCAAAACTTACATGACAATTATATGAAAAAATATTAAAAATATAAAACAATAATGTGAAAAACATATTTGGATTGATGTAGAAAAAATTGTCATGTGGTTATAAACCAAAATATTGTAGTTTTGCACATCCAATTACTTATCACACTTAAAATAAAATGACATTATTTAAATAAGAGAGAAACAAATCATGTTAGAAATCTTATGTTAAAAGCCATAAGAGGGATATTGAGAAGTTTTATGGTAACAACCTTCCTCGTCCCCGCATGCATCTACACCGATGTAAAGTTCGAATCTAATTTTATGGATCCACTAGTGGCCGTGATGGATCCTTTCTCTCCTGGTCATAAGAGGCTCACTGGTCTATGGGCGGCTTGAGCTTCATGCTCCTCCACCTCCAAAGCCGCATTGAGAGAAAAGCCAACAAGTTCTACAACCAAAGAGAGAACTAAGCAAAAACACAAAGCCCAGTAGACCCAAATTGCAGAAAAATATATATATAGGTCCATTTTACCTCCTTCAATTCCTAAAATTACCAAGAGAAGAAGATTTATGGATCTATTTGACAATAAAAGAGAAGAATCAAAAGAGCAAAATGTTACGGAGAAGGTGAAAACAAGTGGGAAGAAGAAGTGGGTGAGGAATTTTGTGGCTGATTTTGAGAAGAAGATTTATGGGTTTATTTCAACAAATATAATTTTTTAATATGACACCATTTTAGTTTTTATATCCACTGACAAATTTTTCCATATTAGTTTCATTATATTTTTAAGTCATTATTTTATATTGTTAATATTTTTCAATATCATTGCTATATAGACTTGAATCAAAATCCAGTCTATCCTATGTAAAATTTGTTATAAAATCCAAATTATATATAATTAAAGTCAAATTTTTAATAATTGATATAAATGTGATAAAATGTAAAGTTAAAATTTCTTTTATATAATTTAGCCTTAATTATATTAAAAAAGGCATAAAACATATATCAATTATTGTATTTGTCACGTTTTGTCATTTTGCCCTTACTTTTTTTTTTTTTTTTTTGTTCATCTTGCCACTCTATTCAATTTTGAAGTGAACTGATATGCAGATAAGATAGATATATAAAAATATATTAGAAAATATATATATATATATATATATCTATATAGAGTAAGTAAACTATATTCTAATATTAATTAGATACAATATAAAATAGAATATTATATATTAAATTATAATATTAAATATTAAATAAAAATTAAATAATAACAATAGATATTGATGTTAAATAATAATAAATAATATTTGAATTTGACATAATACCCATCAGTGATGAAATTAAATATATTTTTTTTTTTATCTTGACTGCATATATGTTTTTATAAATGGATTAAAAATAGCGGCAAAATAACAAAGAATTGAGAGCAAAATAAGAAAATAAGCCAAATGAAGAGGGCGGGATATGTCTCGTGCCATTCCGGAAGTTGGTTGCTGTGTGGAGGGAGTCTTCATGGATAAATACTGATGAAGGGACAAATTAGGAAAAATAAAATTATTAAGAAGAGAGAGAAGTACGCATCTAACTACCAGTCAGTCCCCATTAACGGATCAATCCATGGTGGTAAAAGGGAAACCCCATCACTATTCTACTCCGAAAGCCAAAATCTCGCATCTTTCGAATTTTCACAACATTTTAGATTAAGTTCTTTCATCAACCATCAAGAAAGGAACGTCTTGTCTCTTCTTCCTTCAATTCCAATTTTCAACTCTCACTCTAATAAAACCCTAATCTTTCTGTATTTCCACTTCCAACAGGGGTTCGCTTTTTGATCAGGTTCGTTACGTGTGATTTATTTATGCTTTTAAGTTAGTTTATTAGCTGCTTTTTTTTTGTTTCTTTTGAAAATTTTTTCCAATAACAAGAATCAGATGATCAATGGAGAGGAGCAGCACGAGGACGTCTCCAGGCCCGCCTCTCCTGACCCATCCGATTCATTCCCGCCGAAGTTGTCTGGTGGCGGTGATGCATCGCCTGGATCGCTGTCGCGGTACTCCTCTTGCGGAGGAGAATCGGAGTTTGAGCGGTATTGTAGCGCTAACTCGGTCATGGGCACTCCTAGCCTATGCAGCTCGTTTGCACCTCTTAATGAATTTATGGATTCTGAATTTGGGTCCTTGAAGAGTTTGGATGGTGGTTTGGAGAATTTTAGTTTGGAAGGGAGGTTTGAAGGGAATTTGGAGGAGCATAAACTTTCATCTTCGGGTTTTGATTGTTCCAAAGAGAGTGTCAAAGAGGGGATTGTAAACAATGGTAGCAGTGAACTGGAATCGTATGGTGGTGAGAGAACTAGTGGAGAAAGCAGTAGGAGGGATAATGAGTTGGATAGTAGGCAGGAGAGTGTTAACGTGGGAACTAACAGGAGGAGGCTCTCGATTGATGATGAGGTTCGAAATGGTTTGAATTTAGTGACAGGTGTTGGAGAAGGGTCAGGGGATGACAGTTGCATCTGTGGGCTGGATTCAGAATTGGGTTTGGATTTTGATGGAAGGGAGATGGAGAGTGAGGAAGATGGGACATCATCTAAATACCGACATTCTGAAGATGAGGATTCAATGTATGGTTATGGTTCTGATGATGAGAATAGGAAGAGTTTGTATATGCATAAGAACATACATTATAGCAAGGAAGCCAAAGTGGAGAAAGAGAATCCGCTGCTTATCAATTCTGCTGTAGCCTTTGGTTCAGAGGATTGGGATGATTTTGAGCAAGAAACAAATGGAGTTACTCTCGCTTCGTTGACCTTGGATAGATTAGAGGAGCAGAAAGAACAGGAGTTGGAAACTCAAAGAAACCTTTTTGATTCCACTGCTGTGAACTTGGCAATGGAACCAGTTGGTGGTCTATCAGACATAGAGGAAGATGTTACCGCAGAACCTGCAGGCATCATACAGGACCATGAACTGGTGGAGAAATTCAATAGTTATTCTGTGGTTCCTGTTGATTCTGAAATGAAGCAAGGAGAAAAAATGAGACACATTCCAAGACCTATCTGTCAAGTCCATTATATTCCTGAATCAGCCCAAGATGACAAGAAGACCTCAATACTTTCATCTCATTTACTTAATTTTTGTAAACGAGATCCACAAGATGCAAGAGACAATTCTGGCTTCAATTTGGTCCAAGATGCAAATTATACATTAAAGCATTTTAAGGGTTTTTTGGATACTGATGCCTTTGAGATGGAGCAAGATCCTTTCGTACAAAAAATTTCTAAGGGAAACACCATGGATCACAGCATGGAAAGGGAGGGGATAAGTGTGAAATCTGAGGACATCATTCATGTTGAAAACAACAAAATTTTAGAAAGTAAAGAGACCAGGAATGTTGAAGTAAAATTGGATCCTCTTTCTGATGCAACTAATCAACTTTGTTCTGAAAATGAAAGTGCACATTTCACTGAAGGCCACAAACTAAATTCCGCTCAATTGATGTTTGAAAGTAGCGGGAGCCAAATATTGAAAGACACTCCTATTTCTGTAGATCTTTGTGAAGACTATCTTGAGCCTCTTAAGGTCAGTATCTATTAACAGCTAGATGACATTTTTTAGTGTGTGTCGATTTGCATCCTCTCTCATATCTGGCTTGTAATGCTTGTTGTTCAAAATTTTGAAGTATATGAGTTATAAATTGTAAAGAAACAAGAATGGAGAGAAATCGATAATTTCATTGATAGTAGAAAGCCCTATATATACAACTCTATGAATATAAAATAAGAAACAAATATATAAAGAATAAGAAACAATACAAACTAGGAAATAAATCTCTCTCTATCCCTAATTACATAAATCAAGCCAATGAAGAATATTATTCAAATATCTTCCAATAGCTCACAACACTCTCCTTCAAGTTGGAGTATAGATATTGATCATGCCCAACTTGTTACAGATGTAAAAAACAAAGAGCTCCAAAACTTGTAACACAAAAAGTCTCACACCATACTAGTGTAGACCCAACTAAGTAGAAAATTTCATACGAACTAACAAAACCCGTATCACAAAAGGTTTCACACCATACCAATGTAGACCCAAATAGGTAGGAGAAGATGTACAATCCGAGGAAAGTCAAGCGAGACATACCAACAACAAATGTCACTCAACAAGGGTGATCCAAAAAACTACACAGTCTGCTCTCAAAGGTAGAAAAACAAAATGGATCACTCATGGTGACCCAACTATTACAAAGAGATACTTACTTAAACATAACACTTGGATTGATTTCCAGGTAGGTTTCCATTGGAACTCATGGCTCTGATACTATGTAAAGAAATAAGAATGAAGAGAAATCGATAATTTCATTGATAGTAGAAAGCTCTATATATACAACTCTATGAATATAAAATAGGAAATAAATATATAAAGAATAGGAAACAATACAAACTAGGAAATAAATCTCTATTTATCCCTAATGACATAAATTAAGCTAATTAAGAATATTATTCAAATATCTCCTAATATCTCACAACATAAATTAAATTGCATGCGTTAAATTGTTTTTTGATATTTTCCCTCTAATGCTTTATAATTGAATAAAATATGAAAACGAATCATATATGTACAACATCGGGGAAGTGAGAATTGTCAGTTATACTTGCTACATGCAGCATCTTTTTTTAGCTAGATTGCAAGTTGGAATAACTGACAATTTGCCGTTGTTCCAAAGCTCAGTTTTAGAATCCTGTTCATTGTTTGTTGCATTGTGGTTTTGTTTTTAAGTGTTTTTCTATGTTGAACATTGAGCTTGTCTGATACTGGGTGGGGGTTAATCTCGCATAGAAGAACACCAATAGGATGAACCATGCTTCATTAATTTATCATTTTTGACTGGACATGATAAGAAATTAAATGTTTTGTTCAGTCTGGGTTTAAATTAATTTAATTGATAGCATCTATTTTGGCCATTGAGAATCACTGTGGTTAGTTAGAGGGTATGTTATATAATACGTATGTTTGCAAATGTGATTTGCTGAGAGTTTGAAGTAATTAATGATGCACAACAACTTGATTAAAAAAAGTACTTTAGCTGCTGATCTGGATACATGCTTTTGACTTTTCCTAGTCAGCATTTTTATCTTGTGGCTTTCTAGTTGCATGCTAAACTTGGTACTTGCCTCCTTTGGCAGGTGGACAAAGTTGAACTTAATGAATTTTATGATGAGATTGTTAATGAAATGGAAGAAATTTTACTTGACTCTGGTGAGTCTCCAGGAACTAGGTTTTGTCAGGGTAATTTCATGTTGCAATCACAGCTCTCTCTGCCTCTAAGAGATGGGGGGGCAACTGCATCTACTTCTGGTACAGCTGTTATCTTCCCACTAGTTTCACAGCCAGTGAGAATTGATGGGATTGAAGTAGTTGGTGCTAAGCAGAAGAAAGGCGATGTCTCGCTTAGTGAAAGATTAGTTGGAGTAAAGGAATATACTGTGTATAGAATTAGAGTGTGGAGTGGCAAGGATCAGTGGGAGGTTGAGTGCAGGTATCGTGATTTCTTTACACTCTATCGTCGGCTGAAATCATTATTCACTGACCAGGGTTGGACTCTTCCTCTTCCCTGGTCTTCTGTAGAAAAGGAATCTAGAAAAATATTTGGAAATGCATCTCCAGATATTATTTCTCAGAGAAGTGTTCTTATCCAGGAGTGCTTGCGTTCAATTATCCATTCAGGTTACTTTTCCAGTCCCCCAACTGTATTGTTTTGGTTTTTATGTCCTCAAGATTCAGTTCCTGGTTCTCCTGCATCACAAAAATCAGTGCCTTGGTCTAAATTCTCTAATGGAGGAGATGAGCCAGGAAATATCTCCACTTTAGGGAAGACAATCGCTCTTATTGTTGAAGTTAGACCATACAAATCTACGAAACAATTACTAGAAGCACAACATTATACTTGTGCTGGATGCCACAAACATTTTGATGATGGGATGACACTAGTGCAAGATTTTGTCAAAGCACTTGGTTGGGGAAAGCCTCGACTTTGTGAATACACTGGTCAGTTGTTTTGTTCTTCATGCCACACAAATGAAACTGCAGTATTGCCAGCAAGAGTTCTACATTATTGGGATTTTACACAATATCAAGTCTCGCAATTGGCCAAGTCATACCTGGATTCCATTCATGAGCAGGTAAATTCAGTACTGACACCTTTTCTTTTGTTGTAATCTGTTGATGCTCTGTAACTGGATGGAGTTAGATGGGACAAGCATGTGGCAAAAATTAAAAGTGAATTGCAAAGGGGAAATAGTTCTGATATTGAAACCATGATATGGTAGGATTAGGAAGTGGATTGAACCAAGCACTTGTTGAGTTAGATGGGACAAGCATGTGACAAAAATTAAAGTGAATTGCATAGGGGAAATAGTTCTGATGTTGAAACCATGATATGGTAGGATTAGGAAGTGGATTGAACCTAGCACTTGTTCTTGCTTACATAAATTTAATGGCTCAAACAAGAGTTTCAATTCATACTAATGATCCATGCATTGCAGCTCAGGATTATAGATGATGCATTGACATATTTAATATTCATTAGAAAACTAAAAGTTCATGTTTTTTGTTTGTCTAAGGCCACTTGACATATAATAATGATCTATGCATTGCAGCCCATGCTTTGTGTGAGTGCAGTTAATCCTTTTCTGTTCTCAAAGGTCCCAGCTCTACAGCATATTATGAGTGTCAGGAAAAGAATAGGAACTATGCTTCCTTATGTTCACTGCCCATTTCGTAGGACTGTCAACAAAGGACTTGGCCAACGTAGATATCTTCTTGAAAGCAATGATTTTTTCGCACTTAGAGACCTTATTGATCTATCAAAGGGCGCTTTTGCAGGTTAGTATCTTATGCAACTGTTACTTATCATTTTGGTGGGAATCCAATAATCAATTCTTATGCCTTACTTTTGAATTCCATTTTCTATGCCCTTATTGATATACGGAACTTTAAGTTTTATATGAATGCATTGAGTGTATTTTGCATATTAAAAATGTTCTTATGCTTTTTACTAATGGACTTTGAATGTGGTTGCTTGTCAATTTATATTTGCTCGTATCATACCGAGTGCTCCATAAGTTTTTAATCTGCATGTAAAACTCAATTTTCTCCCGGTAAAAGCAATCATATAGTGAGCTAAAATTTTCAATTCTTCTTTTATTGCAGCATCCAATAATTAATTCTTATGCCTTACTTGTGAATTCCATTTTCTATGTCCTTATTAATATACAGAACTTTAAGTTTTATACAAATGCATTGGATGTATTTTGCATATTATAAATCTTAGGCTTTTTACTAATGGACTTTGAATGTGGTTGCTTGTCAATTTATATTTGCTCGTATCATACTGAGTGCTCCATAATTTTTTAATCTGCATGTAAGACTCAATTTTCCCCGGTAAAAGCAATCATATAGTGCGCTCAAATTTTCAGTTCTTTTATTGCAGCACTTCCTGTGATGGTGGAAACTGTTTCAAGAAAAATTCTGGAGCATATAACTGATCAATGCCTCATCTGCTGTGATGCGGGAATTCCATGCAGTGCCCGACAAGCTTGTAATGATCCATCATCACTCATTTTCCCCTTTCAGGTGGGCATTCACACATAACTATGGTTTCATATTGCCACTATCTTTCCGCCACCTTAGAAAGAAAAGGTTACCGTTTCATGACACAGCCAATGTTCTGGTTGCGAACATGTTGCTTGTCACACACTGATATGTTACATTACTGCATGTTCCTTCTAGTTTGATTACATAATATTCTTTGAAGTTCTTAGGACCTGCTAATTGGAATATCTAACTAATATTATGAGCATCAACAAATTGGGTTTTTGAATCATGAATTATTGATATTTAATTTGGTTAGGGAAAGGTTGATTTAAAAATTTTAGGATTTTTTTTTTCCGTTAATAAAGCTCTGCATTCTTTTTAATTGCTATAGTTGGCAATTGAAAAATGAAAGAGGCAAGGAGAAGCTCGAAATGAAGTCTAAGATGTAACAAAAGAATTGTTCAAAATATATCAGATGCCATGAGGTTAGCTCTATTAGCAGAAGTCATCGTGTTGAGGTGCCATGGGCATGCTATGCCACTAGGTTACCCGCTCAACACCACTTAATACGACAAGGATTTCTGCAAACAGAGCAAATTATGGAGTGCTGGATTAAACGGTGGATCTGAGTAATAAATTTGGCAGAATCAGATGCTTAGTGTATTTTTGTGTTGATATTTTAATTGCATAAGTTCTAACAGTACAAAAGAAAAAGGAAAAAGAAAAACTCAACCCTTTAATACGACAAGGACTTCTTAAACAGAGCAACCAAGGAGTGCTGGATTAAACGTGGACTAGAGTAATAAATTTGGCAAAACCATATGCTTGATGTAATTTTGTCTTAACGTTTTAATTGCATAAGTTCTAACAGTACAAACAAAACTCATACAGGAAAGTGAGATTGAAAGGTGTTCATCTTGTGAATCAGTGTTTCACAAGGCTTGCTTTGGGAAGCTTATAAAGTGCTCTTGTGGGGCAGTCATTAGAGAGGACAAGACTACGGCAGTCAATAATACACTGAGCCGTAAGGCTAGCGACTTGTTTGGAAGATCTAGCTCTGGCTTGTCTGTGGGATTGATGTCTGGACTGTTCTCGAGGGCAAAGCCGGAAAAGGCAAGGGAGGACACTGACACTGTTATTTTAATGGGTTCTTTGCCCAGCACTTATCTGTGATCACCTGTATTTCTACTGTACCATTTGTATATTGTCTTGATTGATAAAAAGCTGACGTTCATTTATAAAGCACCTTTAGATGCCTACACTCACCACTGTAGCACAAAATTTTGGTGGCTGAGTGAGTTTTCTTTTTCCTCTTCTCATTTATTTGAGTGAATTATTTGTAAACTATGACTTAGATCAGTATTATTGTTCTGCCCAAATTCCCCATTTCCCCGTTTACTTTATTATTATGCTCTATTTGTCATATTCGAGTATGCAGCTGAAAGAATTTTATCTAATAGAATAGTTGTTCAATAAGAAATAAACAATTGGAAAATCAGTGACTTTGTAAAGCAAGTAGGCAACTTTCTTTAATAGATGATGAGGACATGAAAACAGTTGATATAGCCAGAAAAGAAGAACATTACAATCCCATGAGGGAAAAAGGAAAAATTAAAAAAAAATGTCGGTGACCATCTGAATGCCTATGATATCATGCTTTCCCTGAATCAGAATTTGGAAAGTGAGAGATGTTAATCATCTTTTTGAAAATTTGACCAGTTCTTTCTTGAAAGGTTATATAAATTCTACGAGAATCACTTTGTGAATATGGATATATGCCTTTCTATTGCAATGATTGTAAATTCAAAGCAGGCTATTTAAATAAGAAATGTGAGTCCCTGATGGGGATGTTTATTCTTCTTTTTGTGCATGATTTAAGGAAAGAATTCAAACTAGCAAACTGTTATTGCTTTGTTGGTTCGCAGTTGGAGATTAGCATCTGCTAATTTAGATATGCTATCCACCCAAATCCCCATTGTGGCACTAGAATCTATTCTATTGAGATGATGAACTTCAAGAATCAAGAGAGTCTTTCAAACAATAAGAAAGTTAATAGAAAGAGGAGATATGAGAGCAATTGCAAATTTTCATTCAATTCTTTCAAATGGTTTTAACATAATTACAGTTATATACTACTCTTACAATGGCTATACAAGCTAAGATTGCTGCTTTCAATCTTGTTTGACCATTGTGTATATTCAAAACTTACTAACTGAATCACTTCGCGTCAATTTTGTCCTTGACAAAGGGTGTTGTTAGTCTCCTAAAATTACCTTGGCATTCCGCTTATCAACGACTATTTTCCTGCAATTTTCTCAGATGATAATTCACATTTTCTGGCTTTCCTAAAATCATTGACTTCATCAGCTACCTTGGACATTGATAGGAATCAGGAAACCATCTTGAGAATAGAGTATGTTTCAGCTTTATGATGAAAGCGAAAATCGCATAGCATGGGATATGCATCAACGCCACAGAAAAGTACCTTCAAATTCCACACCAGACGAAGAAATGTGTTAGTATTTACTTGAAAATAATGAAAAATAATGAAAATTATACCACAACCTTAAGTTTCAATCATCTTTCAACTTTCACTTTTTTATTTTGAAATGTGAGTGAAAGTCTGCAGAATGTATTCTTAAACTTCAGAGGAAGATTATGGTCAGGAGTTAGTACCATAAAGGGGCAAATCGAGAAGACAAATCAAGAAATGGATATGGCCACCTGTTTAGACAATAACAGAAAAACAGTGTTAATGAGTAAACGTATGGTTGATTTGTTTATTTATTTGATCTCAGAAAGAGAAGAGAAAACAGTTTTACCAGAGTCTGACTGAAGCATGGACAATCCACTGGAATAAGACATAAACTATTGTCCATATGAAGAAATATGCTATTCGAAACAATGGAAACCGCTGAAGAAGATTTGGAATAACTAATAAGAAAGAAATTCACGGAAAGATTTGCAAATGATAAAGGAAAAATGTAGATTACCAGGCAATTCAAGGCAGTATCTCCGAGCAAGAAGATAGCATTCATTGAATGCATACTTACAACCAACTGCCATAAAAGGAGAAATTTACAGGTTTAGGAGCTGTTGCTATCCAACAAGAAGTAGGGAGGTGTGGTTATTAATTTTAGTTTTCTCCTAAAGAGAATTGCCTAATTTCTACAGACTGCAGTGCTTATTAAGATGTGCCTTTGTTTTCTAAATTAAACTTTCGGGTCTAAACTAGCAAGTGCTTCTCTTGCTGATGAACCAATTTATCTTTAACATTACTAGAAAAGTGTTGATGCACACAGAAATGGTAAATGACACTTACAGCACTTAGTCGATAATCTCTGATCGCAAGAAATGGAACAAGTACAAACCAAAACACACAATCTGTGAGCATAACAGCCCCTGCATTCATCTGTTTCAATTTTCCAGTAAATAAAACGTCAGCAACCTACTATATCTACAAAAATAATGGGCATTGAACAGAGAACAGAACCATGAATATATTAAGCTTATATACCAAACTTACCTGGAAAACTATTTGAAAGACAAAAACCCATTTCCCTGCAGGTTGCCTAATGTCACATTGCTCATTGGAATTTGAGCTTCTCTTTGCCAAGGAAGCATAGGAACTTTCTGCAGGTTGAGGAGTAGCGCAGTTTCCTTGCTCCGAATCTACCTCTACATTATCAACCTTATCCCCTCTAACCCTTTTGTGATACAAGTAACATCCACGCATGGAAAGTAATGATCCAAGCTACAAATGATAAGTCAATCATTAAGAATGAAACAGAAAAAATTGAGATCACTAAGGAATTATGTCAAACTTACCCCAAAGTAAATAGTAACTAAAGTAAATGTCCACCTATCCAAAACAAAGAAACATCACCAATCAGTGCCATATAGTTCAATATGATCAACTCAAGTTTGCTCTTTGAAAATGACGAAAAATTTCACATCTTTTATCCAAAAGAAGAAAAAGGATAAACTCACTGGGTATAGTAGTAAAATATGCTGCCTCCATCCACAAAAGCTGAAACAATTAGCAGCACCAAAAGCACAGAGAAAGCAAAAATTCTGAAAACTAGCAACCAGGCAGGGTGGATTCCTTTAAGGCATGGTCTCCAAGTTTCATCATCGTACAGTTCTGCATCTTCTTGCTTGTTTTCTTCACTATGTTGTTCCACTTTGAGAAAGTTTTCATTTTTCCGTATCAGAATAGATGCAATAATCATTGAGATTATAACCCAGATAGCACAAACGCAGAACCTCCAGTTTAGCCAGTAACTGGCTAAAGTTGTATTAGTAGTAGTTGATGGATGCCAAGTATTTTGTGTGGATCCTGTTATAAAACTCATTTTGTCACTGTGGACTTATATCTGATGATCCGGTGAATTTGAATTGTTTTCAGATTATCACAGAAAAGGAAGAAAATGAAGATGAATTTAGCATATTAAAACGCGAAAGAAATGAGAAAGCTAACCCATTAAAGAATGGATAGACTGGTGAAAAGAAATGAAATTTGGTGATGATTTCCGGATAAGGAAGGAATGGAACTTTAGGAAACCTGATATGTAAAGGAACCCAGAAGAGAAGTTTTCCAGAAACGAAACTCAAGCTTTGAGGAAAAATCTTTGAAAAATTCACAAGTGCAACAATTCAATGAATGAAATTAAAAGGAAAAAGAACTGTAGAGAGGGGAAACTCAAATGCTTTACCATCATCAGATAAGTACATCCATGAAATCTCAAAAAACCCAGAGGTGTACGTACATGCCATTGTACCATATCAAAGAGAAGAAGTTTTTGAAGAAATTCTCATTAGTTTTCACGGGTACGTTATATGTTATGACGAACATAAACATCAACACATACAGAGAAGACTTGGGAAATAGGAATTCAGAATTGTATACCAAAACCCCAGATTGATTTTGACATCATTAGTACCCAAAGCTAATAAGAGATTCCAAACTTTAGGTGGGTTCTTGGATAGAAAACTAAAATTCAATTTTATTATTTAAAAATATAATGTCCAAGAAATAAGAAAGAGGAGCAGCTAAATTCTAAGGGAAGGAAAGGTGAATACTTGCAAGGGAAAGCAAAGAAAATGTGGTGGTGTGCAAGAAGATGCTTTGCTTGCATGCTTTGAATTGGATCGGTTATTTAAAGGAAGAGAGAAGAAAAGAAAAAAGAAATAAATTAATAAAAACAGAGAGAGAAGATAGAAGGGTTGTCTGCTTTGAGCACAAGCTTCTTTCATTTTCACTTACAGTCTCAATAAAAATCTTGGAAAATAGACCATACTTTGTGTCTCTTTAGTCTGCACTCTAGACAGTCTCAATCTCTCCTTAGTATGTATGCAAATAATAACACTTTTTTAAGTACATACAACGAGTTCTTGTCACTTTTTTCTTGGAATTACCTATTTTATCTAAAGACAGACAGAGGTCAGGCAATCTGGTCAGGGCAGGACCCCATAATCTTATTGGATATGTTTTGGCTTTTGCCTTCTTTGTTTTTGGAATTCAAGAATAATGGCTTTGGCTGTGTTGTGCCTTATTGCTTCTAAACAAGGAATAAAGCACCTGAAATGGATTACAATTTTAATAATAGCACCAATGATAAAAAAAATTTTTAAATAAACTTGGTCTACTAAGTTATTTATATATTAATTCAATTACAAAATAATATATATTTAATTGTTTTATACACATTATTTATTGTAAGTATAATAATTAATTCTTAAATAGATTTAGTCTGTCACGTTATTCGTATATTAATTCAATTACACAATAACATATATTTTGATGTAAATACAATAATTAATATATATATATATCATTGTGTGATTAAATTAGTTTATGAATGACACGTCTAATTGGATTATTTGGCTTTTTATGCTGCATGAAGACAAATCTAATTGGATTATTACTATGAATAATTATTTGAAGATTGATGAGTTCCATGATTCATCAATTAATAACTCATCTTGATGAGAGAGAGACATTGGTAGGGTGATTCTTGGCAAGAGAGGCCAGTTAATCATATCTAAACTGTGATTAGAATATATTATAAATCATGATGATGATGATGATGCTATCTTTAACTTTCAGTTAAAGCATAAGATCGGTGATGGCCCTAATGTGGGTCCAATATTTTGACTCCTTTGACTTTGTTTGTCGCCTAATATCGGTCACAGCTATGCTGACTTTGACTTTTTAGGGTGTACGTGGAGTCTCACCAGTGGGGGTCATCCAATCAACGAGGCTTAATAGACTTTTCTTAATGGAATGCGGGTCCCAGTTGGGCATCTTCGTTGGGCTTATAAGCGAAGTCGCATCAAAACTGAATAAAACGTGAAGCACTGGATTATGCTTGGTTAATAGGGGTGTTTTGATTTATTCACCAGGCGGTGACGCCCATCAGCGCTCAACTTTTTCACCGACGTTTGTGGCTTTTTTTTTTTAAAACTTTTTACTGTAACCTTAAAATAAATATAAAATAGAAAACGAGAAAAAGAAAGAAAAGTAACAAAAAGCAAAAAGAAAAAACTGGGTTCCCATAAGAGATAAATAAGGTTTTTTCTTTTCGGTTTTCATAAATAACCAGTTTATCAACTGAAAAGCACATTTTAAAAAAAAAATTGAAAATAAATCTAAAATAACAATTTCAAAAGAAAAAACTATTACTGTCAAATTTTAAAAATACTTCATATACGAACCTTGAATTCAAGCTCATATATATATATATATACACTATTGTTTTATTAAAATATTGTAAGATATTCATATAGGATGACCATATTAATGTATACATCAGCACAAACATCTTCTTGGGTGTCATAAAATATTTAATATACTGGTAATTTACGAAATCGGAAAATTAAAAAGAGTGTACTATTATATTGACAAGAGAGACACATCCTTGAAAAGAATGTTTATAATAATATTGACGAATACGACAGTTGTGAAAAAACGACAGTAGAAAACGACAAAGTTTAATGTTAGGACAACGTGGTAACTAAGCAAGAACAAAGCTTGAGACACTCTTCAATTTCTTTTTAATATATGCAAACTACAATAATATTTAGATTCTGTTGGCCCTTCTTTGTCATGGAATCAAAATTCCGCCACCTATTTTAATAATTTAGAAGACCAATAATTCAAATATAAAAAAAATATTATTTCTTGAACTCCTTAAATACTTTAAAGAAATAGCCTTCAAATTTTCGTTCCTTCTTTTGAAGTGAATCAAACACCCTCAATGTGTATAATTAATAAACAAGAAATTGCAATCCATGCAAAGAGAATAATTCCTAAATTTTTGAGAATCAGAATAAGATAAGAAAAGCATCGATTCTGAAGGACTGAAATTTAGTATATTATCTTTTTTATTTCAACTATCTAGTAATATTGATTCGTGCTGAATATTCAAGGGTTAAAATGTTTCCTCCCAAATTTTAATATATTATCTTTACTGGGTGCATGATGATGATGGATTCTTTTTA
This sequence comes from Balakata baccata, assembly GCA_949630135.1. NCBI lineage: Eukaryota > Viridiplantae > Streptophyta > Magnoliopsida > Malpighiales > Euphorbiaceae > Balakata > Balakata baccata. The sequence continues at coordinate 25 of CATIWF010152768.1, read as the reverse complement.
GTGGATATTCTATAATGGAGAACAT
>CATIWF010152756.1:0-29918 GCA_949630135.1 Balakata baccata | reverse complement strand
TAGCATAAAAGTCCATTGATCAATTAGATAATAATTTACAAATACCCACATGTCCAAATTAGATCAAACTATAAAATCACATGCGATTTTTATAATTTTTTAATAGGAAAAGCTGCACGAATCTTTAAATGTACAGTTCCATATAATTCACTATAATTCTAAATTTAAATATCACTAAAAAAATTCAAATTTGTCAAAAAGTGAAGTTAATAATACAATTTATTTCAGATATAGTTAAAAAGGCTAATATTATAATTCTGATTCTGAATTTTTTTTTTTTTTTGGGTCCGTTCGGAAAGATGCATAATGTATATAAGCAAGTACAATCCCTACATTTAACAACTACATTTTCTTTCGTCGTTATATATGTTGTCAATTTCTCACAGTCGTGTCAAACTTTTCCATTTATTCACGACATTCTATCAGTAATTTAGTGATAATTTATATATTTTTCAATATTATTATAAAAAAATATTATTTATTTTCTGGAATTTGATATATTGTAGGGTAGTTTTTGGAATTCAAAATCCATAATATTAGTTCTCTTTTTTTTTTTTTTCATATTCTACTATTTATACATCGTTTTTTTAGATTTTTTATTACAAAAATATTATATTGTAGTAAAATAATAAATAAAAATTACTATTTATTCAATAAATTTTGAAATATTGTATTAGTATTTCTGAAAATAAGAGAATATTTTTTCTAATTAATAGTATGCTTTAAATTTTTTTAAAAAATTATATAATTTAATATAAATAAAATAAATAAATTCAATAGTATAGTTTTTGACCATGAAGATTACTAATGCCATAGATAAAAACTTATAAATAAATAGTTATTTTTTTTCTCAATTATTATCTATTATCGTAATTTTATTTTTGGAACGAAGTTTATAGATTTGCGTCTCTAATTCCATAGGTCTATTTCTGACAGATTCTCAAAGAACCGAGTGAAGATAGTAGGGGCCCGATCTAAATATTATCCATGGAATTTAACGTGGCATTTTTAAATAAACAAATTAGTTTCTAAATTATATTTTATAAAAAGAATCACTCTCTTAATTTTGAATTAATGCAAATAAATTTTTAAATTCAGCTCAAATTAGCCGATAAATTATATTTTATAGAGCTAGATCACTCTTTCAATTATTTTTTTAGAAGTTCAGTAGATCGTAAAATATATGTAACACATGATAATTATCAATTTGAATTCACCGTAAAAATGATAAACTTTTACTAAAATCGGTAAAAAAACTCGAATTTAAAATCTTACTCAATTCTCACAAATAAAAATATTAATTAAACTACTTATTGATTGATTACCTTCTTTTTTGTTCATTAGCCAACCCAATAGATTGCAACCTGCCTATCTTGTTTGGTATAGCTTCAATAATACCAAATCATTCATATTTTTACCTTTGAATCAAAGAATTGAACCGAATTTCATCTCAAGAGCAGACATGTAAATGTTGGCTCTTCTATGCGAGCCTCACATATAATACTCTGCTCTGTGAAGTTAACCCAAAGTTCTCACTAAGGGCACCTTTTCCAAGCATAGAAGGGCAAAGGGCCAACCCCCTAATTAAAGTTAGAGAACGTGTGGGGAATAAGCTATTTGCATAGCTTTGGGGTATCCTACTAATTGTGAAGTTGAGAGTGATGGTTTGAATTTGGGGATGTGAAAGAAATTTTACATAACAGAATCAATAACCTCCCCTTTCAATTCAAATGCAAAACAAAGAGAGCTTCAATCAAATATTAATTGCATGGCATGTGGCTCACTAATTTTCAGAAATTGTCTTACTGTTCATTGAACCCATTTAGGAGCACCCCCCGCCACGTGTCTCTTAGTTTTAGATATTTCTTCTGTTCTATTCCAACTGCCATTTAAGGATTTTGTTTTGTTTTTTTTTTTGCAAAAATTAAGAATGTTAGTGGGTATAATTATTTGTATAAATGAATACATTATTTTTTTTAGAAGGGCTAAAAGTAATAATGAATTATAATTGCTCTAATAAAATTCATTCATCTCAAACGAAGAAATAAATAAAGTTGAAAAGAAAGATTTTTTTTTTTAATTAGTAATTTAAAAAGTCAGTTGAAGTGTAACAAATTCTATTTTTTTTAAACCACAGTTGAAATGCAAGGGAGTAACACTTTCAACTACCCATTCTTAATTAAATATCCTCCTCTCTTTTATTTGTAATTGAATGAGATAGAGCATACTAAATCTGGCAATTTATGACAGGCATTGATTGATAGAAATTGTTAACAACTACCTTATAACTAACCATAAATGTTTGATAAGAAATGTCAGCATTTGCATTAGATTCATATTCCACCCTCCCCTGCCACACCAGTTAGATTCATGTTCCACCCTCCACTGCGTGGACTGGCCGGTTAGAACCCTGTTTGAAAGCCAGTAAACCAAAACCGCTCACTCTAGGCTAGTGATCGAGGCTAATACCTAGCGAGTGAAATTTTAGTTTGTTACTGATCAAATACAAAACCCAATAACACTATAAAGTACAAAACTCCAGCAACAGCCAATCGAATCTAAAATAGTATATAAGCCCATCAAAAACTAGCAATCTAGATTACCATTCTCCTTAGCAAAAATAGGACAAATTTATGCAGTGGATTCTCAAATTAATCAAGTAGAGCAATAAGTTCAAGCGAAGCATGCAATGTTCAGTGATCTTCACAATAAGTAATATGATCACAAAAAATGTACAAATGATCACATGCAAGATATGATACATTGATACCGAATACCATTTCTGTAAAACTACAATTCCCACAAGACCTGCTCATCAATCTTGCTTAGCTTCTCATCATCGAGACGCTTCCAGGTCCTGATCCTTGTCACTCCCATCCATGAATTCTCATCCTTGCTGAGTTCTGCATGTATGACCCTTGCTCTTCGTGGCCACCCAGCTCTTCCGTAAGCATGGTATCCAAAGCCTCCACCATAACAAAACCATATGCCATCTAATTTCCCACAGAAGTCATTCTTGTGATCATGGCCTATAAACACCGCTTTAACATCTCCCATTGATACCAAGGTCTGTAACACTCCTGAGTTCACTAAGGAACAGGCTACACCTTCATCAAAATGTCCTGTAATCTTTTGATGATATAGCTGTCTGATTTCGGGAATTGGGATATGAAAAAATGCCAATGATGTTGGCACAGATGAGAGTGATGCCTCTGCCAAGTGACTGAGAACTTGTTTTTGACCCTGTTAGTTTGTGTCCTGCAACATGTTAATGAAATCTAAATCTAGGAGACACCCCTCTAGGGATTTATAATGACATGAAAAGTAGAATCAAAGACTACATTTGAACAACACAAATATTTGTAGTATTGTTTCAAGGTTCGTGCCGGATGTGAAGAATAACTTCAGTGCCATAAAAAACATCATGGGTCCCTTGGTGAGAGACATCATCTTATCCATAACAGAAATGTCGTATTTAATTCATTGAACATAAATGAACATCACTTTATCATTATTTTCATTTGTATTCATGCTAGTAAGTTAGTGATTCTACACTAAGATAGTGGACATGTATCTGAATTCAGGCATTCAAATTGAGTAAGCAACCGAGTATGTTCTAACCAACATAAAGACAAGACACAGACACAGATAATACTTTTTAAAAGACTGCACCTTTAAAATTTCTTCAAAACTAAGCTGCTTCCTCCTTTTCCTAATAATTGCATTAGACTAGTAGGTGAACATGAGATAAATGAGATACACAAAAATGTATATATTTCACTGTTACTTTTCAGTTTTTAGTACCTGATATCCCTTAGAAACACCAAGAAGCCAACGAAGTTGAGATTCCTTAATCCATCCATATGTACTAATTCCTTGAAAAACCTCCCTGGCTCCGCTGTCAAGAAAGAAAAGATTTAGGACACTGTGGTTTGCCAAGATGGAACCTGGAGCTCCATAAACTCTGAGATCATAGTTCCCAAAGCCATCAATGTCTGTTATCATTTTTCCATTGCCAGCATCAGAGTAGCCCTCAGCAGATGGATTGGTTTTTGATACTGAATAATCCATCAAAGAGATTAATGACATCAGTTCTTCACGATTCATTGTGGATTCATGATCATGATTTCCCAAGACTGCTGCCCATGGAATTCCAGATTCAATGGCAGGACCAAAAGCACGAAATAGAGACTCAGCAGCATCATTGGTGCTTGTCCCAAATATGTTATCTCCTAGTTTCAGGAAATAAATGATGATCAGTAACTTGGACGGAAAGGAGAAGGAAAATATAAAGGCAGGGAGGGGGTAGGATGGATTCCCACCCCTTAACACTGCTATATGTCACTCAGCTTCAATGAAGAAAAATTCGTAACTTTTATTAGTTATGCCCAGAAAACAAATAAGACTACAGATTAAATAAGAAATTGCTTATTTATTATAAGCATTGCAAATAGGCCAGGTAAATTTATTAATCATGTATTAACTTCATGCAACATCATAAAACAGAATAAATTTGGTTGTAAAAATTCACTCATCTCTTTATATTCCTAGATTCAATGATCAATATGATTAATGAGTATCCTGAAGTAAAAAAAAAAAAAAAGAAGCATTTATATATATATAAGAAAATTGCCATTCTAATAAAGGAATGCGGCACCATTTCAATATATAGATTTCTTCAATCTTTGCTATTCTACTACAGCGTGTTATAGTTAAATCAAGTCTTGACGCCAAGTGAAATGGCTCTATTCCAAGAATCTTGGCAAAATACAAGCCTACCTTTAGAGAATATGTAACTTCAAAATCTGAATAAGTATCAAAAGAAAAAGGAAACAAAATTAAATCTTTCCAGGCAAAACACAAATCAGCTATCCCACGGGAAGTGGGGCCAGCATGTGGAAGGTCCAGCATGCACCAGTTCTATCTTATAACTTTCTACTACTTTTCATGATTCTATTTAGGCTTAGTAGATATCTAGACCCTTGAACTTTACTAGTTTTAGTGAAACTGAAACCCTGAACAAAATGTGTGATTTCAAGCCTTCGAACTTACATTTTTTATTGGATTAAGGACTTTCTAAGGTTCTGATACTACTCAGGTAAACTCTGAGTTTTTTTTAAACCTTTCTCTCTCCAGTGAGTTGAGTTTCTCATACAGCAATTGTCCTACCTTATCAATTAAGGCTTCCCTTGCTTATGCTGAATTATCGGTTACTCCTTTATTATCGAATAAGAATTTCTCAATGAACCGGCTCCATCATATACATTATGAAATAAATTCAATCTCCGAGGATTGTTGAAGTTGAAACTCTCTATTGTGCCTCTCATACTTCTTATTTCATGCACATCAGGAGGATTTCAGAAATAAAAATTCCTCAAAGCCTTTTATCTTTAAAAAGGACTAGGTTCCTTTTACCAATTTTTGGGGTCAATATTTTAAATAGTTAAAAGTCTGGCTAAACAGAAAATATTTCCAGGGTTTAATGAAACAAGAATGAAATGTTTGAGGATTTCTTATAAAGATGAAATATTAAGAGCTTACTGATGAAATCACTAAAATTGGAGGTCTTACTTACACATTCTGCCTTCCATATATCATGAACAGGAATAACTCTTCCTAGAATTTCTATGGCGCAAACTTCATTAAAGACTAATTACGTGCATGTTTCAAATAGTAGCCAAATACCCAATTGAATAAACAATTAAAAGAAAAATCTTCCACATATTTTCCCACCAATGAAACTGTTAAAACTATTTAGTAGAAAATAAAATAATATCCATATCAACATGACTTAAGTATCCCCCGGTCTATTATTACTATGCAAATAATGGAAAGAGGGAGGAACCTGTGAAAGCAATAAAATCAGGATTCTCAGATCGAATCATCCTGTGAAGAAACCGAGTGGTGTTGAGATCGGAACAGAAGTCAAATTCAGATGGCAACACATCTCTGCAACGAGTCAAAGACCCAGTTCCGTAATGCATATCAGCCACCTGTATTCACAGAGATCGAATTCAATCAAACAGCTTACTAAAATAAAATAATTTGAAGAAAAAAAAAAAGGTCAGTCGAGGGGAACCTGGAGGATTTTGAAGGTGCCATCAGAGCGGAAGCGGAGAGGTCCATCAGGAGATCTCCTGATGAGAGGTTTGTGGTAACCAACGATCAATTTGACTGCGATTTGAGTGTGGAAAGCGAAGAGAACTGAGAGAACTACGGTGAGATAAAGAAGAGAGAATCCCCATTTCACTTCTCCAGATTCCATTGAGCCAAACAAAACAAAGGTGCTGCATCTTGCAATTTACGTGACATTTTCTGTTTGGAGAAAAGGAAAAATAAATAATTATAGTAAATTTGCACTTTTCCTTTTAAATGTATATTTTAATTTTTAAAAAATTTTAAAATGCATACTATTTTCAAGTTAAAATTCTTCTTCCATGCGCGGAAAAAATAATTCAATTTCCATTTTTCATCGCATAAAATTATTGATTATTTATGTTTTATGAAATTTAGTTATTTTATTTAATTATAAATATAAAATTATTAAATATATTTAAATATCTATTTATTTTTTTCAATTATTAATTTCAATAATTCTTGAATTGATTGATATTTATACAAGTATTAATTTAAATCTTGTATTAAAAAAGTCAAATAAATATTTTTAAAATATATTGAATAAAAAATACTTTTGAAAAATATAAAAAAAATTATTAATTTAACTAAATTAACTAATTTTCTTTATGGAAATAGAATTATGCCCAGTATTTACTATTTAATTAATTTTCTAACAAAAACATTGACATTGTAATAGAACATTTCACCTATAATTAAAATAATGAATGACATAGGGTGGAAAAAATTTTGTAACTATTGCAAACATTTTTCTTGAATACTCAATATTTCAAGCGAGTATTTAGAATTATTATTGAATAAAAAAATATGTTTAAATTTTTTTATTTAACAGACTGATTTTTAGTTTGTTATAGATTAAAGATTATCTCAATATTTTTTTTTTATTTAGGAAGTTTAATAGATTGTGATTGGTAAATTAATACTAAAAAGTTTATATAACAATAACTATGATTGGTAAATTAATTGATCCTCCAAATTATAGGAGTAATACATTGCTTTTCTCTAAATTATTATTATGGTTTTGGTTACAAACATGTGTCCGATGATAATAAACACTCGCTTCATCCAGAAAAAACAGGCACAATCCTATTTTTGTCGAGAAAATTAGTTAGTTTAGTTAAATTAATGATTTTTATTTAATATTTTTTATAAATATCGTTCATTTATTATTATTTTAAAAATAATTATTTCATATCTTTTAATACCAAATTCAAATTAATACTTATAAAAATATCAATTAATTTCAAAGAGTTATTTAAAACTAGAGTTAAAAAAAATTTAAAAGTCCAAAAATAATAATTAATTGATGGTTTATTTATTGATATTAGTGGCAGTGACATAAAAATAATCGAATATATAAATAAAAATATATTTGTAATTGAATAAAATAATTATATATATTTCAAAAAAGAAAAATAATTTATAATTTCGGATGACAAAAAAAAAAAAAAAAAAGTGAGTCTTAAGGAGGAGAGTATTTTATTTTCAAGAATGAACAATTATGGTACTATTTGGTAACAAAGATCTAGATTATAATATAGTTTAACCAAAATTTTTAGCTACTTTATTATTTGAAAAAAGCTATATTATAATTTCTAAAAAAAATAAGTTATTTCTACTAACATTCAAAAATAATTTAGTAGATTATTATATATTTTCCTATTATATTATTATCTTTTTTTTTTTTGTAAATAAAATTGTTTTATTCCTCAGCTAAAAAATTTAAGTCTTCTGTCTTCTCTTATTTTACTATCTTGTTTAGTTTAGCTATCTAACTCTCCACATTTACTATGTATAATTAATAATTAAGATTTTTAGATGTCTAAATTCATCAATTATAATTGTATATTACTATGAATGACTACAATTCTATTATTTTAAAGTATAAAAATACAAACATTAGATAATGATTATTATTATATTTTTTAGCTACTTTTTATTTAAATTTTATCAAACATTTTTAATTTAATAAGTTAAGATTATCAGCTAAAATAGCTTACATTTACTAGTAGAGAGAGCACTCTGTCTCCACGAGAACAGAGAGAAAAGAGGTTCAATGTATGGAGGCCCAAAAACTTGTGATCCAGTTAATGGGCTAAAGCCCTAATTTATTATTATTCAAACGTTTTCTTCTTTTTTGTTGGTATAAAAGGTCCAATTAGGGGGACATTTGATTCTATCGTTAAAGATAACTTACAGCTTTTTTATTTTTAATAGCTGAACGAAAGTATTTGGTAACTGTAACTAATAGCTGCTAAAAAGTCCAAACAACTGCTGTTTAAAAATAATTTCAATTTGAAACTTTTTTAAAACATTTGAAGCTTTTTCTATGAAATGACAAAATTAACCATTCAAAATAAAATACATCATTTGTAAATTTTTTTAATAAAAATAAATTATATTTCTTCCAAATAAAATGTAATATATTAAAAATACATTAAATTAATTTATTATATTTATAAATTATAGATATACATTTATAGATATTTTTATTTATAGTAAAATTATATTTTATTGTTGTTATTAATTTAATGATTAAAATATATAATTATATCAAATAGTTACTATATTTTTATAAGAATTTATTTTTTGAAATAAATAATACCTATAATAGTAATTTTACATTTCATAAGTAATAATTGAATTAATTTTACCAAACACTAGTATTAACCAACTACTTACTATTAGCTATCAGATACTAACTGAACAAAATACTTTCTAAATATTCGAATTTGATATTTTACATTCATGATCATCGGATCAATACTATTAAACTAAAATTTGTTAGTTATTATTTGTTATTCAAACATTTTCTTATCAAACTAGTTAAACGATGTCGTAAATGTATGGGTTAAAGTGTTACGCATACGACGCCGATTTTGTAGTTATTGGACCCATTGAGCATCTGACGCTCTCGGCCCAGCCCTAATTGTGTTCCAAGCGAATATCCATAATCTCTAATTAAAGAGAAAATTTCACCGGTTGGTTTTTTCATAAAAACTAATAGTTTTGTATTTTTTCAATTTTACCGCAAAACAACCCTCCAACCCGAAGAAATGGCAATGATGTCATCTTTCTCGTTCTTGTCACTGTCAACTTTGGCCCAAACATCTCTAGAATTCTCAAGCTTTTTGTCTTTCTTAGATTGAAATCTCTTCTCCATAGCTTTGGTTTCTTCCTTTTGTGGATCCGGTTTTGCAAGGATTGATGTCTTCTTGCTTGGACTTTGTGCCTTGTTGTCATTACTACAGCTCCAATGGCATCTTTCGATCTACAAATCTTAATCTCAAGCACTGAAAATGCAATTGCCTCACTCATTTTGGTAATTATATTTCCATTTTGATTCTTGTTTTTTCTTTTCATGTTTTAGCTGGATTTGATTTTAATTGTTACTGTAGTCTATGCTCTTGTTGCGAGGTATATGCACCAGCGAACTCCATAGAAATACCAACAACCAAAGGAAGTGTCAGTAATTTTGAAGAGAGGGGATTGGTGGTACTCAAGGGGGAAAATGACATAGATTAGTTGATAGAGAGATTAAAAGAAGGAGAATATATCTAAACCAGTAAGATGTTTGTTTGAGTTTTGAAGGTTTGAGGTTATGGTGTATCATGGAGATGCAAATAAATTCTTCTTTAACATTTTTTTTTAGGTAAAAATCACCAAGGTATTTTTAAGGTATATTCGAGGTATTTCCAATATATTTCCATGGAATTTTCAAAGTATACCCTAGGTATTCCCATAAAATTTCTAAAAGTATACCGAAGGAATTCCCAAGATATACCCAAAGTATTTCCAAAATATACCTAAAAAATTTTTCAAGATATTCCCAATATATTCCGAAAGTATTCCCATAATATACTCAGGGTATACTAAATTTTCAATAATGAATTGAATGTTGTTAGTTTGAGATTGTGTGATACTTTTTGAATTTGGATTCAATTCAATTCTTCTTCTTTTTTTTTTCTCCATTTTTTGTTATTTTTTTCCATTTTTTGTCATTTTTTGGTAAAAAATGAATCAAAGTATACCAAAAATTTTCTAAAAATATACTGTCTCGACAGATTTTGGAATAACCAGAATGTATACTGAATTTTGAATATTGTGGAGATCATACTGAATTTTAGAGTTTTGTTAATCAATGAACGATAAAATTTCCATATCCAATTTGACTTTTAGCTGCAGAATTTTGATGATGACTGTAACCAATTGCATTTAAAAATAAAATCTTAGTCGCACATCAAAAGATAATCGGAAGGAAAAAATTAAAAAATTCATCCATTAATGTACCAAAACATTTGTATATACATTAATTTGAGGAATTTTAATTAAGTGTTTTTGGTATAATCTCAATTTACTATATGTAATATGCAACTAGATACATGTTAGTGAAATTTTAGGTAATGTTATAATTTTAAAAAGTGTTTTTAGTAAAATTAAAAAAAAACTTTTAAAGCAAGTAAAATTGTAACTGGTCAGACTTTTTTTGGTAATTCTGTAAATTTTTCCTGATTAAATGAAGCGTAAGGATCTTATTTTATTTTTTATTGTTGAAAAGCAAAAATTATTAGAGAAAATTAATATTTATCTTGAAATTTGATATAATATATCAGTAATTTTTTAAGTTTAAAAATTATTGATGCACAAAAACGGCTTGATCTGACCATTAGGTCTACTTAATTTATGTTTTAAATTAATTTATCTTAATTTTTGCTCATATTAGTATACTTTAATTTATGAAAAATATTTTTTAAACTCTATACTATATTTAAAAAAAAGGACAAATTTCATAAAAGAATCTTGAACTTTCATCTTTTTTATCAAAATAATCATATTCTTTATTTTTTAACTTTTAAATATTTATTCTTTCAATTTTATATCAAATGTAGTCTCATAATAAATTTAATTTGGTTTGACAGTATATGATACTCCAAACCTAATTTTTTTTTAATTTGACACCATTGACATGTATTAATATATATGTGTGTTATTTATTTTTTAAAATTAATATGACAGTTTTTTTAAAATAGTGCAACAATAGTTAAAAAATTACATAGATTTGCGCATAACTAAATATGAAAAAACTCTAAGTTTATATAAATATAAATATATATACTTAAAATTAGTCGTATGTAGACTAGATGTATACACACATAATTAGATCAATACAAATATATTTTCAATATAGAAGTCATTTATATAACTAGATCAAAAAATAGGCTTGGAGTGTTACGTCACTATTTAACTAAACTAAATTCTTTTTGAGACTACATTTGATATGAAATGGAAATTATGCATATTTAATTATTAAAAAAATTAAAAAAATACGATTATTTTGATATAAAAGTAAAAATTTAGGGTTTTTTTTAAAATCCAAATTGCCCTTAAAAAAACTAAAATTTTAGAATTAACCAAAGAAAAAAGTCAAATAGTTAGAAAAATTATACATATACGATTTTATTTTTAAAATAACTCGTACATTAAATTTTTTTAAGGGTATTGGCCCGAGCCGATCCGCTTCCATAGGTATGTATGAATGTATGTTGAATAAAAATAGAAATTTATTAGTATAAATGAATTGATACAATACTTTTTCAACTTGAATAGATGTGTTGAGTTTGAACTATTAGTACGCAGCTACTTTAAAATTTTTGAGAGAGAATGGATAATCGAACTAATTTTGATATAAGATTAAAAATAAAAAAATAAAGCTTAGTGATAAAAATAATAATAAATTTTAAATCAAATGGGTAGATTCACGGTCCGACCTCTTTGGATGAATTCGGATTGGTCCTTGCCCTTTTTCTAAATTTTTTTGAGCAGGTAAATAATTATTTATACAAAATAATCTATTTTCCGTAGGAAATGATGTTGTTTCTTCAGTACATATTTATAGTTTTTCTTTAGTGCAAAGAGGACAAAATTCTTGTTGGATAAAAGTGTTTGTGAATAAGAAAAAGTTGACAGACATTTTGTACATATTGTTTTCTTGATTTTGCCTATGTTTTTTTATAGTTACAATTACCACTTTAGTAAGTATTGGAAAACATCAACAACTGTTCTTTATATTTTAAGTTTGTCTATTTTAACACAATATACATTGAAAAAAAAGGTTGAAAAATAGCACTGACTAGCAATAAATTTTCTTTTTTACTTTCTAATACGATAGGATTTGAATTAGAGACCTCTAGTTTAAAAAGAAAATGTATACTTTACAATTCTATTTCTATTTCACCCGTTTAGGTTAATATTTCTATTTTATTCAATCAATTATTTTGCAAGTGGCGGAATAATATTCACTTAAAAAGGATTATAGCCCCCTTAATATTTAAAAAAATATATAATAATTTATAAATTTATATAATTTTTTAAAATTTATTCTTCTATAAATGATAGTAGATGCATATTTTTACAACATGGACTTAGATTTCTGGCATTTTAGCTCTTTTATATAGACTTTTCTAACTTTTTGCCCCATATAAGTTAAGGGTTATGACTCCGCCGGTGCATTTCACACATAATGCAGAAACAAAGGTAACATCCATTTCAGACCCAAATGCAAGTGGAGGCACAAATATTGAGAAGAGAAATAAAAAAAATTAAAATTTTTAAGAAAAAAGAGGAAAATTGCAATCTCAAGCAAAGGGACATTCCTTCAACCCTACCAAAAAAAAAAGTAATAATAGTTAAAGAAAGCAGCTCATGCATCCCCCACCACCTCTCTACCACCACCACCTCCACCACCAGCACCACCTCAGCTGCAATCATGACACTTAGAGTGGGAGTGGGGCATACATAGAGATATAAATAAAATAATTAGCAGCAGGGACATGTTTATATATTCCCATGCAAAAATAAAGATAAATGAACACAAACATTCTCTTTTTTTTCTGTCTAGAATTTGTAAGTTTTATATAATTTTTTTTTTATAATAGAAAGATGATGAAAAAAGAGGAAAAAGTGTGAAAATAGAATCTAGTACTAATCTCTTGAGAGAAGTGATGGGTTTTGCTCTGGTTTGGGACCTTGAAAAGCTGAGCCTCTAATTTTCTTTTCTTTTTCAAAGAAAAAAAAAAATGAATAAGTTGTGTTTGTGTTTCAGCTTCTTAAGGCATGCGAGATCCTTATTATTCAATAATAATAATAAACCAATAAATACACAGTAATATTTTTTTATTTTAACTATTCACTAATCGGAATTTTTGCCCACCGTCCATCAAATGGGTAAAATTTTTTCTCTTAAATTTTAAAAATATATGAAAATTTGAAATTAATAACAAATCCTAAACATCTCATCTCATCTCTTTTTTTTATTGAATATTTTAAATAAATAAATAAAATAAAATAAAGCTGTTAGCAGGTACAGTTTGTTTCAGACATTAAGGAATTTTAGGTTTTGGGGTTTTTGCTTTTGGCGTTTTGTTACATTCCTTTCTGCCTTTTTCTTAGGCGAGGCTTTTGCTATCCAATCCACCTTTTTTTGTCTCTATATATCTTTTTTCTTTAAAAAAGATTAAATTAAAATTTCAACTCGTTAATATTTCAGCACTGTAAATTTGTACTAAATTATTAGGGTACAAACCCTCAAATCAATGAATATTTTAATTGTGAAAATGTTTGTTTTCGAAAAATAAAGAATCACAGGAATAAAATGTGAGATACGAAATTAACTTTAATTGATTCGATCCTCAAATCCAATGATTTTTAAATAAATGAATTAATTTCTTTAGCGTATAAAGTTATCAATAAAAGTTGAAAAAGTTGCAATAAACTTTTGACTGTAATAGTTATTTGTATGCTCAGATTATATACAACACAGTCACCTTTTTCTGCTCTCTTTTTTGGTTTTTAAAATTTGACCTCATAGCTTTTATTCACAAATGTTATAAACTCTATTTTCTTTCAGATAATTTTTAATTCTTATTTTTAAAGTAATTTTTTATTTTTTTTCTATTCTTATTTTTAGATTCTTTGCTATTTTTATCAATCAATAATAAGATGAGTATTAATAGCATTCATCTTAGAAACTTATTTAGGTATATATAATTATTAGAATAACCAATGTAATTTTATTTCATTCTCCTGGTGTATTACTTACCGGTTTCTAATACTATTTCTTGATTGGTTGAAAAAAAAATTTTCTATTACTATTTTTAGATTCTTTGCTATTCTTACCAACCAATCATAAGATAAGTATTACATAATGTGATCTTACAGCATTCATCTTAGAAACTTATTTCGGTATAATTATTAGAAACCAATGTAATTTTATTCATTCTCTTGGTACATTACTTACCGGTTCCTAGAAGTCTATGAGCCCTAACTAATCCTATTTGAGCTAACTGTTGACTAATACAGTACATATTTTCGTGATATATAATACTAATACAGTGCATATTTTCTTGATATATAATACTCGAGTTTGAGACTTTACTTAAGCGAAAGATGCACCAAACTACCTCAATCACCCATGAGTTGATTTTATTTCATACTTTTAATATGGAAACTTCGAAAAATATGTGATGTCCTTATATTTGATCATTTCCAGTGGTTATGCTTGCTTTCTACAGCTAGTTCATTTTCTTATTCCCTTTCTCAGAATGAAAATGCATTAATTTGTATTTTCTTTATTTCCTTTTTCAGATTATTTCAGGTCGTGCTTGTTGCACTTGCATTGCATGGGATTTCTCTTATATTTGTGTGCATTTTTCTTTTTTTTAGATAATTACATTTCCAGAGCTCTAATTTGAAATTTTTATTTTTTATTACCTGAGTAGTCCTATTTTAACTGATAAAATCTTAATCTCTTGCAATAAATAAGTGATATAAATGAGTAAGATCTATATTGAGGGTTTTGTCGTTTTACGAAGAGTGTACAGAAAATTTTTATAAATTTCCATTAATTAATAAATACGTGGCATTGACATATTATAATTTTTTCTTTTTATGAGGGGAATAATAATAATAAATTATGACATTAAGAAGGGACATGTGCAGGCAAAAACCTTTATTTGGAGGCAGAAGAGCAATGTGATGTCTTTTCAAAGGACATCAATAAAAAAAAAACAAAAAGGCGAAAGACATACGAAGCCCCTAATCTATTCCATTTTCTCCGCTTATTTCTCAGTAGCAATTTTTTTATTACTACAGTCCCTTTCACTCCATTTTTTGTTCATTTAATCCTCTTTTAATTTATAAAAACGTAGTATACAATGTTTGGGCGCGCGTGATGTGGTCTATTTAATATTTTTTTAACTGCAAAATCAATGATTCAACATCTCTGATTTTTTAAAAAAAAAAAATAAAAATCTTAAAATTTTGAAGAACAGTTCTTGAAATCCAGATATGAAGACTTTGAAGAACCCAGATCTGAAAACCCAAATCAGAAAAAAACTAAAGAAGAACTAATCTTTTGTGTCACAAAGAGAACTCCAATATACAGTTGTTTATTGAAGATTAACTAAATCACAGAGTCTGAAGGGAAGAAATTCAAACCACAATCAAGAAAGATAAAGAAGAGACATGAACAACAATCAATATTAAAATAAATAAATAAAAAACCCACTCATTTGAACCAACAATCAATATTCAAACCACCATCTCTCTTTTTAAACTAAACTAAAAATCTACAGTTGAAATCCTAGAAATTGATTTCGTTAATCAGTCTATTACCAGCTCTTGAAGAGGAAAAATGAAGAAATTGAACCGTTAAAAGATAAAATCGACTAAGCAACAAAAGTAAGGAAAATTACAGAGAGGAAGGGAAGGAGAGAGAACCAACGGTGAGCAATGAATGATTGATGGTGCGAGTCCCAGAGAAAAGGAAAAATGCCGAATTGAACGATGGCGAACTTCTCGGCGGAAGGACCGCTGCAACATCGGTCATCTCCAGATTGACGGCGACGAAAGCAACCAGAGGGGAAGGTACAGGAGAAGATGGTGGATGAGGTGGAAGAAGAAGAAGAAGAAAGAAAAAAATAATCTTAATCTTCAATTTATTTACCAAAATACCATTATTTGTCATGTGGATTATTATTTGCATACGTGTTATTTATTTATTGGTCAATAAAGATATACCATCCGCGTCTGTACACTCACATTCTTTATTAGCACGTCTCGCATTTATGGGGTCGTTGTATGCTATATTTTTATAAACTAAGAGGGATTAAATGTAAAAAAAAAAATGAATTACAAAGACTATAATAATAAAAAATCCTCATATAAAATTAAATGGCGAAAATGAAATAAATTAAGGGGCTACGGAAAAAGAAATTTTATATTTATTATAGTAATAAGAATCTTTCAAATGCCTATTGAGAGGTTTAATTTTTAACCCAGCCTAACTCTCTTGCAATACCCTTTTTTTATATTATTTGGTTAAATAAATATATATTATAAAAAATTTTCATTTTGATGTTTAAGGGATAGTATTTTTGTGTTGGATAGTTATATATTATATATTTTTCATATTAAAAAATACGGTGGCTAAGTGCCTAACTCAACTACGGATCCATGGTGGAGTACGGGACCAGACTTTTGTCTTAGTTTAATTTACTATGATTTTGTTGGTAGAAAAAATGTCCGTTTTGCTTAGCTGTTTTTCTTTTGTAATCGACTCTCTTGCTATTTTTTATTTCCACTTTAATAAAATTAGGCTCAAATAGATGATAAAAACGCTAAAATTGTGCCAATATAGTTGGATATTAAGTGCATTTGTGATATTTGGACTCAATTTTTAAATAAAAAAAATTAAAAAATATGGATAGTTTTTGTTAATATATCAATCATTTATAAGGTTCACTTCAAAAAGCTTGAGGTACACCATCTAAGAATTTTGAAAAATTCACTTGAAATTCTCCTCTATTTTCAAAATGGACTGAAATTCTCAATATGTAAATGTATCTTATAATTTGAACCTAAATTTATTTACTTAGTAATATTTTGCAGTAATCCATATTAGAATAGTAGTCCTGCTTTGATGATCATGTGGTTCATATGGATTTTAAGAGCAGTAGTGTGCACTACTTGGCATAATTGAATGATGTAGTTAAAGTGACAATTTAAACATGAGATAGTAAACTAGAGGTTTGGAATTGGAATAGTGGATATATATGAACTATTTTTAAAATTTGAGAATGAAAAATTTTACCCCTTTTAATGTAATTTTGTGGATGGATCCTAATTATTATTAGAGTATTTCTAAGGTGCATCCAGTATAATTTACACCGGGTGCCTTAAAACCGTTGGATTATAAATTTTTAATCTCATCCGTTGATAATAAATGGTTGAAATTAAAAGTTGACGATCTAATGATTCTAAAGTACCAAGTGTAATTTACACCCGGTATACCACATAAACCATCTTATTATTATTATTTTGATCAAAGATGGATGGCCTAATTCAATTCACTCCAACCCTTATTAAGAAAAGAAAAGAAAAAGAAAGAGAGATTGAAAAATATATTCATAGGGATTAGTGTAGAAAGAGAGAAAGAAAGTGGGGAGTAATGATGGGTTTTTGGTTGCATTATGAGAGAAAGATATAGGAACATACTTTCTTTCTTTTTCTTTTTATGTTTTCACTCACTTTCTTTGCTTTCTGCTGACCCACTCTCCTCTCTTTGATTTCAGTATCAAAAGCTTTCTTCCTCTCCTCTCCTCTCCTCTGCTTTTCTATTCTTCTTCATCTTTCACTCCAAGATCACGAGATTAAAAGCATTAATTCTTCTTAACTATATAATTACTGCTAAACAAGTTTATCTTGATGAATTGTTAATTAAAAAGAATCTCATATCGCAAGTTTAAGTATCTAAATCCATCTAATTTTAATGAGAGTGGAGTAATAATGTATAAAGATCTATAAGTACGCGATACTGAGACGAATTTAATCTTAATTAGATAGAGGGATTTAAAGAAAAAAAAAATTAATCTGACTGTCCCATTTAGTATGATATTAAAATTTAGTTGATGTTGTTGTTGTATTTGTCGATTAAGTCAATTAAATATGATGTGAAGAAAAGAAAATTAATGTTTCTAAGCCATAGAAACTTTAAAGCAGCTGATTACATTCAAAACTTGAAACTGCTTTTGATAATCAAACAAAAGGTGTGTGTGTGTATATATATATATATAGTGAAGCTTTTGCCAATGTTTTTTATAAGCAAAACTAACTAAGCATTGATGATTTGGGACATAATTGGTTAATGATGGCAATGAGCTCAAGGTTACTAATTATGCATATTTTTACATGCAGATGGCAGTTAGTATATATATTTAATGAGGGCTTCTGTGGTGCATCTGGTGTAAATTACACTTGATGATTTAGGACTGTTGGATCATTAACTTTTAATATCAACCATTCATTTTCAACGTATGAAATTAAAAATTTATAATCCAATAGTTTTAAGGCACCCGGTGTATGGTACACCAGGTGCACCTTAGAATTGCTCGTATTTAATTAGAAGGTTGAGGCCCAAAATAAAAAACGCATCAAGTTATTATTAGAAAACATCACCCCATTTGCATAATTTTTCCAATTTTGAAGATTGAACCACTATTTTTTTATGAGAGAAAAGTAAGATTTGAACTTCACTCCATTTACATAATTTTTCCAATTTTGAAGATTGAACCACTATTTTTTTTTGCGAGAGAAAAGTAAGATTTGAACTTGAATTGTTTGGAAGAATTTTAAATACGTTTTGACAAACTCAATTATAGGGTTTTGACGATTCTATGACCACAACGTAATATTTAAATTCTAGATATATGTTGTAAATGTTGTTTTTGATACATGGTTATAGAAGTTGATATTAAATTCTTGACCTCGTCAACTTTTGTCATGATAGTAGATGTAATATATAATTGGCTCAACTCAATTGATATATATTGTTAATAGATACATAAGTAAAGATAAAACCATATAAAATTTCAAACGTGAATATGTTTCTAATATAGAGTAATACATATATGTATAAAATACCCAAAGTAACATCAATAAAAGTCTCTACGGATTTTCACATCAAATTTCTTACTAAGAGAATGTTTGATTCAGCTTATTTTGATATAAAAGTGTTTGATGAATTTTTTTAAACATAAGTTAATAATCTTTTGAAATTTCAAACAACTACTCTGTTTGAAAAGCTCTATTTTAGTATTTTTTTTTTCTAAACAATTGGGTTTTTTAAAAAAATATAAAGATTAAATTATCCTAACACTAGTAATAAACTTCATTTCTTTTTCAAATAAGGATAATTTAGAAGTTTAGCATAACTCGTGCAACAAAGTGGAGTAATTATTTAGGTAATTAATGATGTTTTGCATTTATTATAAATGTGGGCCTTGATGTACCCTTTTAACGTAGTTTGAGATTTATTCCTTTTTCTTGCTTTGTTGAAAATTTGTATGGAAAATTGCAAACCAAATCATTAAAATTCCGAAAGAATTGAAAGACATATTCATATTTCACATAGAAAAAAAATTCACTAAACTCAATTAATCCATGAAAAGGGATACTTTTCTTCACAAGAGAGAAAACCTATTCACTTTGAAATATTATGTTCTAATGATTTAACCACTCAACCTTTTTCATAATTTCTTAGTTGAAAGTGCAATTGAGTACTCAACTATGAAGCTTATCATTCTACAATCCATAAAGTATAAGGAGTCCTCCTTATGAGTGTTTGAAATTGTTGTTGGGTGTTTAAAAAATAAATTTTGAATTTTTTTATTTAATTGACTGATATTTTAATTTTTTACAAACTACTGGAAAAACATTTATTTATTACTTGCTTCTCGCCAAAAATAATTTTCAAAATTCAAAAAATATTTCAAAAGCATTTTCCCAACCTAAATTGATCCTTAGTTTTCAAACTAAACTCCTACCTCATTATTCATTTCTTTTTATTTTTCTTTAACTTTTTTTTTTTATCAAAAACTTTCTAACAAAAAAGGATATCTAGAGTGGTATTTAAAAAATAGCTTGATTGGTATTCACATTTGTGAAAATTTGGAAAAAATCTGGAGTTTGAATTTTTTTACTATCATATACCAATATTAATAAGATGTATTATTTTTATAGTGACTACAATGAGATAACTATCCTTTTGTGCATTTCAGGACCTGTTGAATCTTCTTATAAAAAAAATATCTAGGGTCTCGGCTCTCACATTACAAAGCAAAATATTCACTATTTTGATTTTTTATTTTATACATTCTAATGCTTTTTTAAAATATATAAAGAGTATTAAATAAAATAAGTTCGCTATATAATAATAATAATAATAATAATAATAATAATAATAATAATAATAATAATAATAACCGTTAATTAGGATCATAAGGTCTGAAGTTCTAACTCCTTTCAAATTAATTTTACGTAAGCATAAATGCACATTAAGAATGAAATATAATGTTGATAAATAGTACAAATTATACATTTTTTGTAGTTGCTTTTCAAGTGCTTTAATCAAAGCATACCTTTGGTAGTGGCTTTAGTGATTTCTTTTGGCTCCTTTTAATGCAATAAAATAACTTGGGAAAATAACCCTTGATTCCATCTTTTATACAGAAGAAATTATTAGATAAATTCAGTCTTTTATGTCATTTATAAACTAATTTAATTATATAGTGACATGCATTTAATTATTTTATTCTCATTGATTGATGTAAACACATATATATCACTTTATGATTGTCTTAATATATGGATGGTGTGACAAATTAAATCTACCTAAAAATTATACGGTCTATCTCTTAAGCTACGCGTATAAGATATAAAGTTTCTTTTCTTATTTTATTTTTTGTTTTCATAATATATATTAATTATTCTTAGTCTCAAATTTTTTTAAAAAATAATACATATTAATTAATATTTACTCTATCATTTTCGAACATCAAAGTATTTTTTTTTTCTTATTTGTTTCTAATTTAGCTTAATATTTTTTAGCACAAAAGAATTTGGAGACAGAAAATTTATATAACCGACTTTATAAAATAACGAGATTAAAGTTGTGGTCGTATTTTTTTAACACAGAGTTAACTAAGTAGTATTTAATTGTTTTATTCATATTAGCTGAAAATTAATGAATATATATATATATATAATTAGATTAATCTATTTATAATGTTGTAGAATGAATCAACTTAAAATTTCTACTCAAAGTTGTATGAATAAGTCAATAAGATAATAAAGAAGGTAATATGCATGAACTTTTCTATTTTATATAAATTTTTTATATGAATTTGAGTAAACTAATGCAAAATAATACAAGAGGAAAAGAAAAAAAAAGGAAATAATTGATTGAAAGTAAATCCTAAAAGTAAATATAATATTCCTGCAATCGGGTCGGATATGACCATTTTTTGGTTTTAATTATTTTTGATATGCCATATATATATATAATTAAAACAGTAGAAATCAGTTTTACATAGGTTAAAATGAAAATGGTAAGGGAAAAACCTAAAGAAAAAAGGTTGTTGGAAATGAGAAGAGATTAAGACAAAAGAGCAAATGCAGAATGCAGAAAGGAAAGAGAGAGATGAAAAAAGTGCTTGTAATACTTTATTCTTAATACTTTCTAATACAGTTTTGTTATAATTGATCTACATTATTAAAATTTCAATTTATAAAATTACTATTTTATTTAAAAAATAAAAAAAAAATTATTATTTACTTCGTAAAATTTGATATATTATATTAATAGGATCTGAAGTTCAAAATTTATATTATTGATCTCCTCTATTTAGTTTCTCTTAAACAATATAGTATTTTTATTAAATTTTAGTATTTACAATTAGTTAAAAAAAATATTATCTTTTGTTTAAGTACAATAGGTCAAATTTTAGAAGAATATTAATACAATATATCAAACTTCCATCGATAAAAAGTAATTTTTCTTTGGTATTTTTGAATTAACCTCATGAATGCTTTCCAAAATTAACCTTAAACTTAATGACATAAACTAATTGTACAACTCATCCACATGCACATTCTTGGGGTAGACCCATTTCTCAATTTGAATTATTTCTCAAATTCCGAGTATTTCCTCTCCAATTGTATAAAACAACTAATTGTAAAACAATGCATTTTCTTACAAAAAAGGACAGCATTTATATGTAGGAGAGGAGACAGGGTGCTGCTTTTAGGCTACTTTGGGAATAAAATGCTGTCTCTACGAGGATTGGCGTGAAGTTATTAACTCACTTTTTCCTCTTTTCTTTTTTTCTTTTTAATTCTCTCTTCATTTATTTTCTCACTTTTACATATTTATATGCAAACAACAAATTCTAATAACTATTTTGAAAGTGAAAGAAGATAGAAAAAAAAAAAAAAAAATTCAAAACAAGAATTCTACTTTCCCTTCTATCTCTCATCACACATACTGTCTCCGTTCTCACCTTTTCCTCTTTACTACTTTTCTTGAATTTCTGCTGGCTTTGTCTGTCTATTCAAAGAGATTGACGTGGAAAATAACACTATGCAAAAATTTGAATTGTGGACCCATTTTTTTTCTTTTATTTAAAATAAAACAAATTCTGGGAAATTACCTAGCAGAAAGTAGTAATTAATTGCACACTCATTTTAAGTAAAATTGAATATAATTAAAAACAGAAGTTGGTAAATTAAGATATATTGAAATCTTATTTGCAGCTTTTGATGATCTTGGGACAATAATTTATTTGGTAAGTGAATCATGCCATTCATTTTGTTTATTTTACTTTGATATTGTTGATATAGTCGTCCTAATAATATTAGTGTGATAATTAGATATATGAAATCTTGAATTTGAATTTTGAGTAGAATCTCATCTCTTATAAAAGAACAAAATGATTATCAAAAGAAACCTCTTTTCTTTCTTTCTTTATTTTTTTTTTTGATTTACACTAATTATAACCAAAACAGAAATAAGTGACATATTAGAGAAATGTTCATACTTCATAGACATTAAAAATAAAATAATTAAATTAATTTACTGATAATATGATATATTAAATTTACTTAAAAATTTCTCAATTGAGAGATATAAAAAGATGGTGCAGTAACTCATGAGGAAAGAGAAAGTAATCCATGTTAAAAACCAAAAGTTATATGTTAAGGTTTTTTTTTTCCAGAAAAAATAATGAAAAATATTAACTAGAAGAACAAGTATAAAAAAGGTGGCATTGTCTAGTCTAGTTCTTCTAAAACTCTACCAAGATCTCTCTCAACGCAAGAAAAAAGAGAAACTAGAGTTGGGTAGTTTCTGTTTTTCTCCTAATCTCAATAGAGAGCAAGAACAAGCTATAAAGCTTCAATCTTTAGAGATAGAGGGGTGTGGTGTGGTCACTGTGGTGTGTTTGGTGGGAGAGAAAATAACACAAAAAGAAAGAAAACTCTACCAAGATCATCCCATCTTCAGAGAAAAAAAAAAAAAACTAGAGTTGGGTAGTTTCTATTTTTATTCTAATATCAAGAGAGTGTAAGAGGAAGCTATAAAAGCTTCAATCTCCAGAGATAAAGGGGTGTGGCGTGGTGAGTTTGGGGGGAGAAAATTAATAAGAGAGAGAAATTCTTTCGATTTGAGAAAGAAAGTGACCTAGTAGCGGTTTGAACAACTGTCGGGGGGTGGTGTGGGGGGGTGGGTTTTGGCCAAGTAATGCGCTCAGGAACTTGTACGGTCCAGCAGACCCTCACGGCGGAGGCTGCTTCAGTTTTGAAGCATTCTCTTAGCTTAGCACGGCGGAGAGGCCATTCTCAGGTCACTCCTCTTCATGTTGCTGCTACTTTACTTAGCTCAAGATCCAGCCTTTTAAGAAGGGCTTGTTTCAATTCTCAACCTCTTCATCATTCTTCTCATCCTCTTCAATGCCGAGCTCTTGAGCTTTGCTTTAATGTGGCTCTCAATAGGTTACCAACAGCTCCTCCTTTACTCCATGGCCAGCCTTCACTATCTAATGCTCTAATTGCTGCACTCAAAAGGGCACAAGCTCATCAGAGAAGAGGCTGCATAGAACAGCAGCAGCAACAGCCTCTTTTGACCATTAAGGTTGAGTTAGAACAGCTAATTATCTCTATTTTAGATGACCCTAGTGTCAGTAGAGTTATGAGAGAAGCTGGTTTCTCTAGTACTTGTGTTAAGAACAATATTGAAGACTCTTCAGCTTCTGCTGTTTTCCACTGTTATACTTCTTCTGCTGGTGTTTTCTCTTCCCCTTGTTCTCCTTCTCCTGCTGAAAACCAAAGAGAGATCATCAATAATCCTGCAACTTTCTGGCATACCCATTTCTTATCTTACTCTTCTGAGAAAAACCCACTTCTCTTTTCCCCTCAGAAGAAACTTATTACAGATTCAATCTCTGTTAAGGAAGATATCAAGTTGGTTTTTGAAGTTTTATTACGCAAGAAAAGGAAGAACACCGTGTTAGTGGGTGACTGTATTTCTGTAACTGAAGGGCTTGCTGGTGAGCTAATGAGAAGGGTAGAGAGGGGAGAGGTTCCATTAGAATTGAAGCAAACCCAGTTTGTAAAATTCCAATTTGCACCAGTTTCTTTAAGATTGATGAAGAAAGAAGATGTGGAAATGAATATCACACAGCTTAAGAAGAGAGTGGATTCCATGGTTAATGGAGATGGGGGTGCCATTATATATACAGGAGATTTAAAGTGGGCAGTTGATGAGATTGTTGGTATCGGTAATGAAGGAGAATACAATCCAGTTGATCATCTAGTGAGAGAAATAGGAAGAATAGTATATGATTATAGTAACTCAAACACCAAAGTTTGGTTAATGGCTACTGCAAGTTATCAGACATACATGAGATGCCAAATGAGACAACCTCCTCTTGAGATTCAATGGGCACTTCAAGCTGTTTCTGTTCCTTCAGGTGGACTTGGGTTGAGTCTTCATGGTTCCAGGTTATTTATGTTTATTAACTTAATTATTATTATTATGATTTAATTTCCATTTTCTATAATATTATCTTGCATATATACAATCGGCACTAATTATATTGCAAAATAAGTACTAATTTATCGCATCATCTTTTTAACGTAAAATTGAATTTAGATACATTACAAAAATTTTAAAAAATTTGGTAATAATTTGGAATAATTAAAAGATTATTATATATATATATATGTATATATATATATATGTATGCAAGTATGTATATAGATTGAGAGACACATGGATTCTCCGCATATGGTCAGTTTTTGAAACTTTTAATTTTTGCTTTTGTACTTGTGGTGATATTTGTGTTTGGTGTCTTTATGGTCTCAATGAGTACAAAACACTTCTGAAAAACTGAAGTGTGGTTTGGTGAGTCAGAATGAGTCACTGTCCTTACGCTTTTGTTTTGTTTAGTCAGCATTTACCAACTGCATGCATATTTCAGATTTTTGTGTGCAGAATTATAATTAGATTGAAGAGAGAGAAAAGAAATAATTGAAATTTGAAAGGGAAGCTTTTGATGGTTGTGGTTTATTTTTGAGCAATGTACTAGAGAGAAGAATGAGAACTAAACACTTTGAAGAAAGATGAGTTTGTTTAAACTAACCATTTTTGCAGTTTTTTTTCTTTTTTTACTTTTGGCACTCTGTTTGTCCTTTTCTGAAGTCTATAATTGCTTAACAAAGCCAAAGGAATTTCCATAATATTGTAAATGGGCCTAACTAATTAGAATTTGAGAAATGCTACATTTTCTATTATACATTTCTAATGTGTTTATCTTCTTTCAATAAAATATTAGTTATTATAAAAACTAATAATATTTTATAAGTGAAAAGATAAATATTTTTTTATATTAGAAGTATACGGTAGAAAATACACGAAAAAGTGTTGGTAACACTTCTCTTAGAATTTAGTTACTTATAATAATTGTTAACGGTATTCATTTGTAAAAATTGGAAAAGATATCAAATTCAAACGAAACCTTTTTTTACATTCATGTTTATTGTTATTTGTTTTTGAACCTTGTGATTTTGTAACGATTTATTCAAATTGAAACCTTGGTCTCTGTTATTTACAAACTCAAATTAATTTGTTGCAGCATCCAAGAATCAAGGATATCAGTCTCTCAAAACCCATCTTCACTAGTGGAAACAAAACCCCTCATTAGCAATGGCAAAGATGAGCAAAAAAAGCTAAGCTGCTGTCCAGAATGCACAGCCAGCTATGAAAAAGAAGCTCAACTCTTCAAATCGACCCATAACAAAAATTTGCCTCCCTGGCTTCAAACAAAAGCAACCAACAGCAATCAAAAGGTAAACTAAATTACCCTCAACTTTTTTCCCCCTTTCTTGGGCAATGTTTAGAGAAAGGGGTATATTATTATGAAGACTCGAACCCAATCTCTCAGCTCTTTCTGAAAGCTTACTATCAGCCCAAAGCTTGATTAACTAAAGTGAAGCTTAATGTATACATACATATATATAGCACATTTTGAATTTTTATAATTTGCTTGAATTTAAATGGTCAGGATCAATTATTGGAGTTGAGAAGAAAATGGAATGGGTTATGTCAGGGCTTGAACCATCAAAAAAGGAATTTGGGATCCACTTTGTACCCCAAGAATAGCAATCAAGGTCTAGTTGGGAGGAGCAATGCATATGTTTCATCATACCCATGTTGGCCAACCCAATTAAACAATGTGATATCAGATTCTTCAAATTCCATCTCTTTCATGGACTCTGGTTTGAAGCCCAATTACACTTCCAATTTTGTGCCCAAATTCAGAAGACAACAGTCATGCACCATTGATTTCAACTTTGGCAATGGAAACCAGAAGCAGCAACCAAACTTGGATTCTCTAAAGAACACTCAAGGCAAGGAACTCAAAATAACACTTGCTCTTGGCAATTCCTTCTCTGAAACAGAGAAATGGGAGAAAAGGAGGAGTGATTTGTGCAAGTTATTGCAAGAGAATGTGCCTTGGCAATCTGAAACCATTGGTTCTTTAGTAGATGTTCTAGTTGAATCAAAACCAATAGGAAAAGGGATTTGGTTAATGGTTCAAGGCAATGATACAATGGGGAAAAGAAGATTAGCACTTGCAGTTGCAGAGTCTACTTTGGGTTCAGCTGATTTGCTACTTCACTTGAACTTGAGAAAACCAGAGAATGAAGTAGCTCCATACTCTGATACTATCACAAGAGCATTAAGAAACCAAGAAAAGATTGTTGCTTTGGTGGAAGATGTTGATTTTGCTGACACCCAATTCTTAAAATTCCTTGCTGATGGATCTGGATCTGGAACTGGAAAATTTGGAGAAACTGAAATTATTGGCCAAGCAATCTTCATTTTGACAAGGGGAGGGGATCTCATGATGAATCAAGATTTCGTCATCCAAATGAAGCTGGAGGTGAAGGAAACAAGCACTGCTAATTGTGGCAAGAGAAAAGCTGAGTGGGAAATTTTAAGCAATCAAAAGATTGAAAACGAAGATGGCATTGAAAATGCAGAGAAGAAGGTTTGCTTCTCTAGACAATCAAGTTTCAACACCCTTGATCTCAACATCAAGGCAGATGAAGACTATGAAAATGAAGAAAAACCAAAGGAGTTTAGCTCCATTTCTAGCAATTCGGGCCGTGAGACAAAATCTGATCCGGTTACTCCACACGGGTTTCTTGATTTGATCAAGAACAAATTCGTTTTCGATCGAAATCGGGAAGATCAGCACAGAGAGATAAGAGAGATTTTGCATTCCAAGATGAACAAATGTTTTGAGCAAGTGTTTGGGGAAGAAAATAGGAGGGGATTTAGCATTGAAGACAGGGTAATAGAAAAGATAATAGATAGATATGGTTGGTTTAGTAACAGTAAGATAGATAGATGGGTTAAAGACATACTTCAAACGAGCTTGAAAACAGTTAAAAATGGAGGGAAAGCGGGTGTGGAAGTTAGGCTTTGTTTTGAAGGTCAAAACGGTATAGTTTTGGAGAATGGGTATATGGGTTCATCTCTTCCTAAGAAAATCCAAGTTTCATTTATGGACTGACTTTTTTTTTTTTGGGGGGTAATTTCTGTAAAATCTACGTTTATGTAAGTGCCAATTTTCATATATAAATAGGATGTGTTATGGTTTCTCTATTGTAGCTAAAGCTATTATGAATCCATCTATTTGGAGCGGAGGTATAATCGAATTAATTCGATGCAGTGATAAGTTTGAGTTCGACTCAATTAAAAAATTTAATATTTGAACTCGATTAAGTTTTTTTTAATAGTTCGAAACTCGACTATAAAAATTTTCTAGCTATTCAAATTCGATTTAATAAAGCTCGTATTAACTAAAAAATTTAATAGCGTACTCGATCGACTTGTCGATTAAGCTTGCGAGACTTACAAGTCGAGTATTGTGATACTTAAATTCGACTTGATAAAATATTTTTTTGAATAACTCGAGAATAGAATAACTTTATTCTTTTACACCCCTAATTAGGAGCATTAACCTAAACAAAAAGGAAACATCACTTAGAAGGAAGTAAGAAGAGAAAAGCTATCTAGCATTTTTTTTTAACACTTATTTTATAAAATAAATATTTGTTAACAAGAAAGTGTTATTCCAGCATTGTTGTCTACTGATATTAATTAGGCACCCATATCTAGTCTTTTGATTTCTACGAGTGGGTATTCATTTATGTTTGCTATTATTGCAATCAAGAAATAAAATTGCTACTTCCTTTATTCAGTTCTATCTATATGAAGATTAAAAATGGTATTTAATATCTATAATTATAGGTATAAAATAATTATATTACTCTCTTTTATAAAAAAAAAAGTAAATATAATTAATAAAAAAATTTCATTGATAGAAAAACTTACCGAAAACCAAGGCAGGAATAAAATTAGAAATTTTTTTTATTTTTTTTATTGATAATCCAAAATATTAATTGAAATAGAATAAATTTTATCTTATTACACGAATAATAGAATGGAAAGGAAGGACCATTGCTTAATTGGCTCTCCCAGTTCTTAAAACAAATTTCCACTACAATCCCAATTTCTGTTTCTTTTGACCAAAAGCCTTGTCAAATCATAATTGCATCAAACGGCGGAAGTGGGGTCTGCCTTCCCCTTATGCAACATCTAATTATTTCATGTTTGTTATCATATTAATTAAAGTTAAATACAAATTAATAGTTAAAATTAATCCACAAAATGTTCTTACTCTACTTTGAAAAGTAAGGCCAAGTATAAGGGAATGACAAATGCCACCACATTATCAATGATTTCTATGTTTATTTTTTTTATTCACATAATACTAAATCAAATTCTGCCATAAATTTACTTTTTTAAGAAGAGCTATTACCCATTTTCAAATTTTAGTGATTAAATATCGTTACACCATTTTTTTTTATATAGAATAAATCAATAAAAGAGTACTATATAGATAATTAACTTATATCATACTCTCTTATTCGCTTAATATATATAAACTCAATATATTCAATAATTTCTCATCGTTCAAATAGTATTTACGAGATGAACTGTTTCTATTTTGCAACAATTGAATATGCTAAATGATTGAAAATGCAACTAAAAATACAGACTATCTTAAAGCCAAATTGCAGCAAATCATTGAAGATGTAAATACCCAACTAGCCAAATGACTGCACATATAACTTATTAATTTATGAAAGGTATGTGCATTTGAAATTGAAACCATTTTTTTTTTTTAATTTACAATGTTTTTGCTTGTAATTTATGTTGAAATTGATAGTGTAAATAGCCAAGATTATACCTTGATTTATGTAATTAGGATTCCTTACCCATTTAGTGCCTTGATTTATTTAATTAGGATTCATTATCT
>CATIWF010152713.1:0-53857 GCA_949630135.1 Balakata baccata | reverse complement strand
TAATAATAATAATAATAATAATAATAATAATAATAATAATAATAATAATAATAATAGATTCAAACATTCGAATATCGTCAAATATGCAGTGAGGTATACTATCTGTTCTCATAGAGATGCCAAAGTTCAAGATAAGCGACTTGGCTTTTGAAAGGGATAAGGTGCAAGCCACTTGTTAATGTCGGCTCCAACATTTTTTTTGGGGTCAATATATAGTACCCTTAATGATTTCAAATTGGTTCACCAATTCTTTATTTTTTTTATATCTAATGTCAAAAAATATTATTTACAAATTAAAATTTTTACTCAATTCAAAAAAGTGAGAAGTAGAAGAAAAAAAAGTATAACTATTTTTAAACAACTAAATATATTTTTGGAAAGAAATAAAAAAAAATTAACTGTAATTAAATTCTTAGCAAAATTAGTCTGTAAAATAAACGAAAATATCCATAGTTTAATATATATATAATTTTGGAGATTCAAATTAGCCACATCTAAATAATAGCCGTCTCTATCGTATTAATAATCTCTGGTCCTCACTCTTTTACTTCCTGAGTCCAATATTATCAAAACAAAACAAAAATGGCGGGACCCATTTTATCAACTACCTCTCTTCTCTGCTCCTTCAAGAACACTATAAATAGAGCGCCCTAAAGCTGCATTTTCATCATCACCCACTTCACCAACTATCTTCTTCTCTTAGAGAAACTCTTACTTTGTTTGTTTTGTTTTGCTTAAGAAAATGGCTATCTCAAGGTCTTTCATCCTTCTTGGGCTTGCACTTGCTTTCGTTCTTCTCATTGCCTCTGAGGTCTCTGCTCGTGAGCTTTCTCGTAAGTACTAATATTCATTCATTATTGTTTTATACAAAAAAATGAAATATATATCCAAAATTCAAAGTAGTGTTATTACTTTACTCTGTTGAAATATGCTGCAGAGGAGACTGAACAGGTAGATGCTGACAATTACAATGGCAAAGGAAAAGGCTATGGATATGGTGGATATGGGAAGGGCGGAAATGGCGGATATGGGAAGGGAAAAGGTGAACATGGACGCGGTGGATACAACGGCGGATATGGGAAGGGAAAAGGTGAACATGGACGCGGTGGATATAACGGCGGAAAGGGGAAGGGCCACGGTGGACACCCAGGTTATGGTGGTCACCCAGGTGCTGTTGGTGAGGCAGAAACTGGAAATTAAATGAAAATTTACCCCAATAGTAAGAGCACTATGTTAGCACGTGTTCCTTAAGAAGTTAAAAGCTAAAGCAAGACACGTGCATCTTTAAAGTTAAATTAGCCATGTAAATCCTGTATGCCAATAAGGATGTCTATGGCCCTAAATAATACGTGGAACTTGTTTTTCTTCTTCTTGGTAATTTCTTTTCTTTATGCAATGTCAACAACTCCATATACTATAATTTTTAGGGCTTTTTAATTATATATTTTAGTATATATTAAAAGAAAAAAAAAAGAAAGAGAAAAGAAAGACATACTATGTGACTTCTTTTTTTATAAAAAACATAAGCGAAAAGTCATACTATGGGAACAACAAAAAGTCATACTATATGTGACTATTTTTTATAAAAAATTTAATTTTTTTTTTAAATCTGCTAAAATGGCAGACAAACAACAAATATGGATGACTAACTAGCCAATTTATATAAAATAAAATAAATTCATATAAAATATGAATCTACATCTAATACCAAATAGATTAAATTCATATAAAATAAAATATATTAAGGTCCGTTTGGAGTTAAGTTTGGAAAAAATATTTTTCATAAAAAAAATTTATATTTTTAATTTTTTTTAAGTTTTGAAAACTGTTTTTTAAGACAAATATACATTTTTTTTTCTAGAAATGTATTTGAAAAAAATAATTTATAAAAAATTTAAAAAATTAGCCAATTAAATAAAAAAAAATTAAAATATACTTTCAGAACATACTTTTAGAACATTCAACCGTACTTCTAAATATCCTCTAAATTAAATAAGAGCATAAAATCTGATGATTAATTATATAAAGAATGTCTTTTAAAATAAATAAAAAAGGCCAAGATTATGACAAAGTTCAATTTTTAAATACCAAGATGATGAACAAAGTATCTTTCATAGAGGAGCATATTCCCTACAAATAAAAGAGATACAGTCACCTCCACCATGGAGTGCAGTTTGCCCTTTCATTTTGTGCCTCACTGCCACCCCCATCATGATGAAGTGCAGTTTGCCTTCCCTTCTCTGTTTCAATCTCCTCCAGCATCTGCTTGATATCTCTAGATATATTTATATTATAGATTGGATCTGAAATATTTTCTTTAGCTCTGGAAGATGAAACTGAAGGTCATGATCATATTTAAGAACAAAAAGAGAAACAGAAACTCCAGATTCACACCAATATGCAGTTGGCAATGAGGAATATATCTGTAAAATTCCTCTTTCCAACCATAAAAGAGGAACTGACCAGTCACTTTGATACTTTTTACATGCAACATCTTGCCAAGTTACAGCTCAACATCCTAATTAAATTGCAGTGTTAAAGAACATGAGAACATCTAAAATATGTATCCTCTACCTGTTTATCTAGAGATGATGTGTATTAAATCAGATTTGCAAAGAATCAAGACAAATTTTTTATATGTAGCTAAATGCTTGGTAGTTGGTACAGTCAACAAACTACATGACGTTTGAGATACACTTATCACACATGTTCAATCACGAGACGAACATTTTCCTAAGAAATAAGATAGATTCCCTGAATAAACTGCTGCTTAGTATAAATGCTTATGAAAATAATGCTTCAAAATACATGATAGGTTGTCTAGTCTCTTCAAATTCACCAAGTTATAAGGCATCCAGTTTGGAACATCAGTCTAATCTCCACTATATCTAAAATGGGTAATAAATAAGAAAAAGTACTACTAATAGTTGCAAACTTGAAAATAGCATAAACGAGCTCCCCTCTTAACCATGATTATCTCTTTTATCCACTCTTTTGGATCTCCTTTGCAGGTCCATATCCTGTGTCTCAGCCTTCGTTTCCTCTTCCGATGAACCCACCTTTCGTCCTGATGACAGAACAGGGTATTCTACCTTCTTCCTTTTTGCTTTTCTGCTGTTTTGACAATAGAGTTTAGTGGAGTTGCTTTGACGAAAACAGAAATGATAAGAGCAGAGAAGAAGTCGAGGTGGAGCAGCCCGGAAAGTGAGAAGCTCAAAGACTCGATGGATATCAATGAACTTTCACAGCTGTTTGATGAAAAGAAGCCTAGCTTAGAGAAAGTGAATGAAGCTTTTGATGTTTTAAATGTCAACATAGATGGCCTCATTGATGCAGAGGAGTCGAAGAGGATTATTCGCATATTGGGTTTAAAGGAACCATCTGACCTTGAGAATATTGCAAAATCATGATAAAAAACTTTCAACTAAAAATTATATTTTTCAGTTAACACCCAAACTTGAACTCATAATGATTGTCCCAGTCAAAGCCAAAGAATTTAAGAGAATGAATTCTGATTGTGGTGAGAATTAAACCGCAAAAACTTTCATTACTTCAACTTGCTTCCAGAATTAATAACAAAGATGGAATTTAAATACATATTGGACTTAACTACTTATCTTGAACACAAGGGACCCATGATTACATTATCAGAAAATATTGAAGTAAAAGAAAAAAACCTCAAAACAAAAAGAAAAAAACCATGTATACAACACTATGCATTTTTGAAGTAACCAATCCAATTAAAAACCCAAAATTACAAGTAATTAAGGGTAAATACTGACAAATATCCAACTGATGCATAAGCACTATTTACTGAGTGGATATGAAGCATATTACATAGGTGTCAACATGCTTATAAAAGAGAGAGATTAAAACAATAATAATAATAAAAAAAGTGAATTAAAAGGTAAATTAGAAATTTTTTTTCTGCCGAATAAACATAATATAATTAATTAAAGTGAATTAAGTCAAATTGATACAATGAAATCAGTTAATACTTTAGTGATTATTTTTATATTGTTATTGGGCTAGCTAGCTTATGTTAAGTGAATAATAATAATAATAATAATAATAATAATAATAATAATAATAATAATAATAATAATAATAATAATAATAATAATAATAATGAGATGTTTGAAGAAGGCAAAATCTGTATTCATTAACACTATAGAGCATAGTGAGTCTAGATATACCACCTGAGAGCTAACCTAAAATCTATGGTTCAACCGAGATATTAGGTTAGGCAAGAGCGGTATCAGCTAGCCCATATCATGCTAATTCATATCCAAGACCGCCCATTCCTATCAAAGTTTTAATATGGCTTGAGATTATAAATTTTAATCTTAGAACTATAAATTCTATTTTTATATAGGTAAATAAAATTGAGTTAATATAATTGAATTATAATATGCCCTTTTTAAAACTAATATTAGAGAATTGATGAAAGGGTTTTTAAACAAATTACAATAATAAGTTTATAAAATTAATAATAATTTATTTTTTCAATTTATATAGAAAATTATACTAGATATTTATAGGTAAGCATACAACCTCCCAAAAAGCTCATCAAAGGATATCAGGTTTGACATCAGCTAGGCCTATATTATGCTAATTGATATTTCTTTTTAGCTCTTTACACATTAGTCATCGCTCATTATCTTCGCTATCCGAGTTTCTATTTATACTACTTCGCGAAATTCTATTAATATTTATATGTTATATACAATTTTTTTTATGGCGTTATATAAAAGTTCTTTATGGTCTGTATTTATATTAATAACTCTTGCATTTATTATAAATCAATAACTATTTCAATTCATGAGGGTGTGAATGAAATAACGTGAGTCTCTTACTGTTTAACTAAATGTTTCGAGTTCAAATCCTAAATATGCAGTTACTTAAAAAACTCATAAAAGAGTGTTTTGCTGCCCTTGTGGTCCTATTTGACATGAACAGAATGAATTTCGAAGTGTGGTCCTAGTTAACTGGCGGAGAATACCTGTAGTAAAAAAAAAAAAAAAATTTCAATAACTACCTAAACTATCAACTAATGGTTTTATTATCATTTTTTTTCTTTCTATAGTAAAATGATGCATATTCATTTTTTGAATTATATATATTTTTTTATGAGATTGTATTATATATAATGCTTCTGCTATAATTTAATATCATTTGTAACATTAATTGTCATTTTTTTTTCTCCTGATATAAAGCGAGGGTTACAGACTAGTTATTAATATGATTCTGATTTTTTTTCTAAAGCATGAAATTTTTGTAATATTATAAAGCTATTGCTACTTGTAATTATCAGTATAATTAATTAATACAAACAATAATAGTTTGAAAAGGAAAAATTATTGAGAGATAATATGTAATTATAGACATATTTCGAATAATTCATAGTCTCCAGATAATTTTACATATTAATATGTAGCAAATTGCCAACGGAATCAAAAAATTGTCGCTGATTTTAACACTAAATTAATTTCAAGGCATATCCCGCGAAATTAATCAAATAAATTGAGGGTAGAATCATAACAACATAAAACACTACCAGTTTAGCGACGACAAAATCCGTCACTAAAGGTTACCAAACATGTTGCAAACTATATTTAGTGACGGATCACATCCTTCGCTAAAATACTTCTTGCAATAAAAATAGTAAGGGACTTAATCCATCGCAAAATTCAGCGATGGATTAGCGACATAAAAATTATTCGCCACATATAGGTGTTTGAATCTCTCGCTTGAT
This sequence comes from Balakata baccata, assembly GCA_949630135.1. Classification (NCBI taxonomy): domain Eukaryota; kingdom Viridiplantae; phylum Streptophyta; class Magnoliopsida; order Malpighiales; family Euphorbiaceae; genus Balakata; species Balakata baccata. The sequence goes on along the minus strand of CATIWF010152713.1, from coordinate 48,102 downwards.
TTAGCGATAAAAATAACAATGGATTAATCTGTTGCTAATTTAGTGACTGACTTTGTATTGGGTACATAAATAGTTGTCACTAATCTGTCGTTAATGTCAAATTAATTTTTTTTTAAATTTTATTTAATATTTTAAATTAAAAAAATAAACTTTTAAAATTTGAAATTAAAATCTAATATAATAAATTAAAACTGAATTCCAATTCCATAATAAATATAAAGTAAGATTCAAATATATTTTAGTCAAGAAATCTCAACATTTAAAGGAAAATAATAGAAAAAAGTACTAATTGTGGTCTTGATGCGATTGGTCTTGCTGTTGCTATTGTGTTGTACTAAGGAAGATGTGTCTTGACTCAGAAACTCTATAAGAACCTCTATGATGAGATGTCGGACCTTTGTGCAGATGACCACCTTCTCCTCCTCTAACATCAATTGCATCTGATGTTGCATGTTCTTCATAACTCGTGTCTCCATAGGACTAGGGATGTCAGAAACATGTGACCTGGCTGTGGAGTCGCAAGATGACATATAATTGAAGAAAGTCGGTGCCTTAGAACATATGCCATATATTTTGCTCTTCTTCTTTCCACCTATAGCCTAAAGGAATAACTAAGTGGTGTCTGACTCATATGACTTTGTAGATCCCTCATTTGGCTGGGAAGCAGATTCTAAAAGCGAATGGTAATAATCTTGTAATTAGAAAACAATACATATAAAAAATAAGATAATTTGAGGAGAACAGAAAAATATATATAAAAATAGTTGTAGTTTGAGTCTTACAGCGACATCTTGAGATCGCTTATCAATGTACTGTCAACCATTAGGTGTCTGTTTAGTGTGTGTGGGCTCAAATAGTTCAACAGGGTCGAGCCCGTGAGGATCCCCATCCCTGCTAAATTTTTTAAGTTAAAAAATTATTTTAAAACAAATTGCATACCTCTAAAGAATTTTTAAAATACAATTTTGTAGTATAATCAATTATTTATATAATAATTTATCATTAATTAATTTAATTTATTATGAATTTTATATGCTATAATTTTTTTAGGTTTCTAGTTACAAATAATTTTAAAAGAAGGCTAATTTATATTTAAATTAAATTAATTAGTAATCCTTATTAATTTAACGATATCAAATACAAATTTTTTATATAGTATTGATCAAATTGATCTCATAATTTATTTGAGCCTTTAATAAAGAATAACTCTTTTCTTATTTTAAATATTATATAAGATATACTCCTACATGTTTCAAACTTTTTAATTTTTAATATTAATTTTTCAAGTGTTTTTAAATTTTATATTGAACATATATTTTTTTAAAATAATATAAAAGGTATAATCTAATATATTTTATATTAGATTATATTTTATTTTATAAATTATTCTCTTGTTCACTAATATACATTAGATTGTATTTTATAATATACTATTTTTATTATGACTAAAAAAGTATTTATAATTATCGGGCCCTCATGAGATCGGGAATGGTGATCCCCACGGGGTGGGGAGTATCCTCCCCATCCTCGCCTCGCCCCCTTCCACGGGAAAAGAATTTTTCCCATCCCTATCTCCATGGAGGAGAGAGTCAGGGAATCCCCACCCCATTCAGGGCAAAGCCCTATGGGGAATGGAGATTCTCCTCCCTATTACCAAGTCTAGACTCTTGTTAATTAGTCAATTACTCTAATGAAATGAATACAAATTAGAATATACTTTTCCAAAGGGGTTACTTAATATCTACATCATTTCAATGTGAGTACTATTTTTACAATGTAAAAGGTATATGGGCTAAATAATTTTGCTTGGACTTTAATTTAGTGCCCAAAAAATGGCTCATTTGACCAATAATAAGAATTGCAATAAATTTTGTTACCAATTTTTAACTGCTTCAAATTATAGTTCCAATGACCAACACAATTTTTTATCCATAAACAGTGATGAACCTACATACAGTTTTGGAAAGAAATAAGAATCCATTCAATTGTCAAATTTAAAACTCTCAAAGTGAATAATTACAGCAAAAGAATGTAACTCTATCTACCATTTCAAAACACACCTTCTATAGATCCTATAATGATGAGCCCTTAGAGGCTTGTATTTGCAACATTTATTACTCTCAATTGTGAATCCCATAATAAATCAAATATCCATTACAAAGAAAGGTTTTAGATTTAAGTAAGAACATTCAGAAACAATATGATTTATGATGAACTTGAGCTGGATTATAATAATTGGTAATTTGGGGGTCACAGAGAATAAGGTCAGAATTTTCAACCATGATGTTGATGTGGACCACACTTTTAGCTCATAGAATCAACCTATCAATAAACTCTTTAACAAAGATGAGTTCGAAAGATCACACTTAGAACTTTAAGGAAGGATATCAAACATTTAATAATCTTCTACAGGCTTTCTCAATTGTTAACTGAGAATATCATTTAAAAAATCTCCATATTGAAATAGCCCTATGCCTCAGCTCCTAAAATAGTAATTGGCTAAAGAGTGCAACACTAATCACGATAATGACTATTATAAAAATGGTCTTAAACAAAACAAAATGGAACTATAAGAAAAAAGATTCATGTATGTGATCTTTTGATGAGTAAAACATTAGAGCTAAATTTATTAAGAAGTTATTTAAATTTATTTTTATGTGTCTTGTGGGTTTGATTTGCAAATATTGTTGGAAAGTGTTATGTCAGATTTTGATTGGAAGTTGCAACAAACAATTATTGGTTAGGAGATCATTTAATATTTCATGCACTAAATGTGAGTTAATCTAATCATTAAAATTTCTGTTTTGTAGTACTCTAAAATTTCATGCACAACAAAGATTGCCAACTAATAGGTCTCACATGGCTTCTTGCTAAGAATCAAACGACTTATATTCACACAGTTTCTGCAGTTTTAAGGGTTATGATGATGAATGAGGGTGGCTCTTATCTTTAGTCTTGCATTCTAAATAGTGATGGAATACCCCTAGCGTGGATTCTACTGAAATCTCTAATAATTCTTTGTTACTCTTCCATCAAGTATCCATCTATTTGTCTCTTTTAATCTGTTTGTTGCACATTCTTAGTGTACCATTTGCCAAACTTTAAATAATAGCTTTAATCTAGTGAATTGTTGTTAATGTTCTGTTGTTAATGGCAAGGGCAGGTGCTACTATTCTTTTGAATTTTTTTTCTTACTGAATTTGCAAATATGGTCACTTTGGTGAAAATAATAATATTTGAGCCTAACCCAAGTGGATGTGCAATTTTATTAACTAGTTGGTTGACTACTTTTTGCCACTATTATACCTCAACTAAAATGCATGGAAATTTTAATCAATTATTTAGAGTGGGCATCATTGAAAAATCCCTAAAGTTTTGGCATTTAAGTGATGATCAATCTTCTTCTTTATCTAATCTAACCCCTTAAATTGTAGGATCTTAAACATGTGAAGCACAATTCTACTTCCTAATTGTATCAATTTACACTAAAAAAGGGTAAAATTTCCATCCTACTAAGATATAGTTTGAACAGAAATCCATCTTAATAGCATTATAAATAATCTAATCAAAGTTTCAACTATATTGATGGAGGAAAAGAAGGAAAGATTTTGGGTACAACAAATTCATGTAAAGCCATGAATATCAGCCATCAACTTAGATAAGAAGTTTGTAACATGTATGCGCCAAGCAAGCATTCTTAAAAGAGAAAAAAATGATAGAAGTAGAATTTATTATGCATAACAAACTACAACTATAGAGTGCAGTCCAAAGAATTTTTGTTCTCAATAATTAGAGTGAACTCTAACATTTTCTTTTGGCCTAAGCTAAATCCCAATAAAAAAAATGTAAATTACAAAACAACCATAAGCACATAGGATAGTAAAGAAACTGAGACATATTCTCCACGATTTTGAAAAATTCCAAGGATTTGGCTGAATCCTTCTTTATCAATATACATACCTAAAGTTTTGGCTCAATCTTTCTTTAACAATATACATACCCAAAAACCTAAACAAAAAAAATTGTAGAAACCTATAAATCCAAACAAGAAAAAAAAATTGAAATATTAATAAATCAAAGAAAAATTACTAGTTGGAAGAAATAAATGATGGTGAAGAAAGATAGAGAGGCGAGAATACTTACCTTAAACAGAGGGAGAGGCCTGCTATAAGAGAAAGGGCCTGTTGTGCCGAAATGAGGCTAGGGACGGGTTGGGAGGAAGCTATTCGTGAGAGAAAGAGAGAGAGAGAGAATAGATGGGTTATGGGAGAGGGGGGGCTGTATACCAAAATGACCTAGGGCATCAGAGATTTGGGGAAGAAAAGAAGGGAGGGAGGAAATGCATGCAAAATGACCTTAAAGTTGTGACGGATTTGTGAAAGAATCAATCCATCACTAAATATTTAATAAGTCAAACACTGCGTTTCTCTTATCAATTATTAGCAATGAATCAGTCATTGCTAAGAAGCAATATATACGCTCAAATCTCTTAGCTCTTTTAGTGATGGATTTATTATGTCGCTAAATGCTTCCGTCGCTATTCTCTCGCTCATTTATTGCTAAAGATTGACACCTTTTATTGGCACCATATATAGCGATGAACTCAACTGGCTAGGGAATCTGTCGCTAGGCTATCACCGTTCCGTCGCTAATTGAATTGGATTATTATTAATATATCTGTTGCTAATCCCTCGCATATTCATTGCTGTTAGCAACATATTGTTTCCGTTGCTAATATTTCGTCTCTATTCCGACAGTTTCTTGTAGTGAAAGAGAGACTTAGAAAAATAACGAATTTATTTCTAAAATTCTAGACTTTTTTTCTGTCAACTTTTCTCTTGTTTCTTTTTCTAACCATCCATTTTTCTTAAACAATTAGGGATATTTTTGGAATTGTTTTGACTTGAAATCATCTATCTATACATCTTAGTATCAATTTATTTCTAAAATAATCCACATATATTTAGGTTTTTATTTTGTTTGTTTTGTTTTTCATGATTTTATCGTCTTGTTGCAGCATTTAGCTTTCCTTTGTCCTGTTTTCCATCATCTTGATGCACCGTTTTATTCTTGTGTGAGCGATTTAAATGGGCAAAACATATTTGATCTGATAGAGATAATAAATCAAATTATATAATGGGCGACTCAAAACTAATGTAGGCTTAGGCTTGGGCTTGTATGTGGAGTCTATAATTTAGGCTTTCTAGCCTAGTGAGTATTGTAACCGGTCTCCTTAGGGTTAAGTCTTAAAGAGTATATAAGGTCTCCTTAGGGTCATTTGTTTAGAGAGTGCATTAGTGTGTGAATAATGGCTCTTGATTTTTCTTTATTGCTTAGGGTTTTCTAAGGGTCAAAAGGGTTTGATCCTAGAGAGAGTTGTGAGAGTTTTCTTTTATGTTTCTCTATAATATTCTCTTGTATTCTTTCTTGTAATAGTGGATTGGATTAAGGAGTAGAATCCTGCCTTGGAGTAGCCTTGCTTTGTGCTTAGTGAACTAAGTAAATCTTATGTGTGCGCCCTTGTGATTCTTGGATCATATTTTCTATTTGTGGTGTTATGCAATTTGGTTCTTGAGGAAATATTGAGTTCCTGACATATTGGTATCAAAGCTTAGGTTCCACGACTGAAGAACTGTAATCTTAAAACTGGCAATAGTGATGGGATCATTAAAGGTACACATCAAGAAGTTTGATGGAAAAAGGGATTTCGGCCTCTGGAAAGAGAAGATGAAGGCGATTCTTGTACAACAGATATGTCATCATGCTCTAGAGGGGAACATAAGTTACCTTCAACCCTTTCTATTGAAGAGAAGTAAGACATGCTCGATTTTTGCTTACAGTAACATCATTCTCAATCTATCTGACACTGTTCTTTGAAAATTTAGAGTTAATGACACTGCCCCTAAACTTTGGTTGAAATTGGAATCAATCTATATGACCTCTACCCTATCTAGAGTAGCATATATTAAAGAACAATTGTTTGGGTTCAAGATGAATCCCTTAAAGTAAGTAGATAAGAACTATGATGAATTTCAAAAACTAGTTGTAGAATTAAAGAATGCTGGAGAAGAATTAGGTTAAGGAACCCAAACTATCCTATTACTTAATTCAATTCCTGAAAACTACAAGAATGTTAAAGATGCCCTTAACTATGGTAGGGAAAATCTTGATTTGGATGATATAATTGGAGCCCTTAGGATGAGAGAAATAGAAATTAAATTCGAGGAAAAAACTGGTACAAACTCATAGGGTTTATATGTCAACTTTAAACTCGGGAATAAAAAATCACAAGGAAGTTCACAAGGTAACTTCTTAAGCAATAATGTATATCAGTCTAATAACAAGCCTAATAGTACCTCACTATGGAATAAAGGTACGTCTTAAGACAGTAAAGGTAGCTCCAAGTCTGATAGAATATGTTATTACTATAACAAGAAAAGGCATATTAGGAAATTTATAGGGAAAGGCTAAAGAAATTGGCAGAGAATGGGAACTCAGGTGGAACAGCTAATGTATCAAAAGAAAATGATGAGATTGAGGCCCTAACTATTAGTGATATAAAGGATCATGAGAATTGGTTATTAGATTCAGGTTGTACTTACCTTAAGACACCTAGAAAGGTTTGGTTCTATAGTTATGAAAAGCTGAATAGTGGTCAAGTACTTATGGGAAATGATACCTCATGTAATGTTGCTGGTATAGGATCTATCAAATTAAGAATGTAGGATTGAAAATTAAAACTACATCAGGATATGGGGCATATACCTGATCTAAAGAGGAATCTCATCTCCCTAAGTTACTTGGATTCAAAGGGCCTTAGCTATCTAACACAAGGAGAGCTAAAGGTCTTTAAACAAAAATCCTGTATCATGAAAGGTGTCATAAATCAAGGCTTATATTTTTTTCATTGGCACTACAGTCATCAGTGAAGCTGACTCAATCAAGCTTCAAGTAGAGCCCACTGAATTATGGCATAGGAGGCTAGGGCATATCGGATACAAAGGCCTAAAATAGCTACACAAGCAAGGATCCCTTGACATTAAACAATTTCAAAAGCCAAACTCTTATGAAGGATGCATCATGGGTAAGTCTCATAAACTCAAATTTAATTCTTCTACATATAAATCACATGATTGCTTAGAGTACATACACAATAATTTATAGGGGTTATCTAATGTACCTATGTCTACATGTGGCTCATAATATTTTGTTACATTCATTAATAATTTCTCTAGGAAAGTGTGGATTTATTTTTTAAAGAATAAAAATGAGGTGTTTGACAAGTTTGTTGAATGGAAGCTTATGGTTGAAAATCAAAAGGGTAAACGGATTAAGACATTAAGAACAAATAATGGTCTTGAGTTTGTGAATAAAATGTTTAATGATTTATGTATAAAAAATGGAATTGTTAAACACAAAACCTACACCTACACTCCCCAATAGAATGGGGTAGTTGAAAAGTATAATAGGACAATTCTAACCAAGGTTAGGTGTCTATTATTTGATTCTAGCCTACCAAATATGTTTTGGGCAGAAGCTGCATCTATTGCATGTTACTTAATTAGTAGATCACCAAATTCTATCTAAGACTTTAAACGCCCTGATGAAGTATGGAACAATAGACCTGTTAGCTATGCACATTTGAAAATATTTGGTTGCATTGAATATGTTTATGATAAACAAGGAAAGCTAGATCCTAGAGCCAATAAATGCATATTCATAAGATATCCTTATAAAGTAAAGGGTTATAAACTTTGGTCACTTACTGAAAATAAAATCATTGTCAGTAGAGATGTAGTGTTTAATGAACAAGAGAATATGAAGACTAACACGCAAGTTCATACTACCGATGTTCAGAATGATACAACCATGTTTGAGGTAGGACTTGATAGTTTTGAAAGAACTAATCAGATAACACCTTAAACATAAAGTTCTAGTGCAGGTGAAGAAAGCACAAATCCCTCTCTAGAAATGCAAGAGCAACCTAAAGATGAGGAAATGGTAGAAGTACTAGAAGAAGAAGATTTGTTTGATTATTGGCTTGCTAAAGACAGACATAGAAGAGAAATTAAGAGGCCATTGAGATTTACAAATATTGCAACCCCATCCTCAAGTAGCAGACTTTGAGATGATAGCTTTTGCACTTAACACTACTGAAGCTATAGAAGTTGATGAACCTCTAAGTTATAAGGAAGCCACTAGGAGACATAATTGGGAAAGCTGTTATGGATGAAGAAATGAATTCATTACAGAAGAATGCAACATGGAAGTTGGTATAGAAACCAAGTGGAAAGAAGATTATAGGATGTCAATGGATCTTCAAAAGGAAGCCAACTGTCCCTAGAGTTGAAAAAGAGAGATATATAGCCAGAGTAGTGGCTAAGGGATTCTCTCAAGTTGAAAGAGTAGACTTTCATGAGATCTTATCTCCTGTGGTCAAGCATTCTTTTATAAGGATTATTCTTGCAATCACTACTATATTGAATCTGGAATTGGAGCACATAGATGTAAAGATAGCATTTCTTCCTAGCAATCTTGAAGAAGAGTTATACGTGGCTCAACCAGAAGGTTTTATAGAGAAAGGGAAGGAAGACTATATTTGTCTCCTACAGAAGTCTCTATATGGCCTTAGGCAATCACTAAGGTAATGGTACAAAAGATTTGATGACTTTATGATGAGGCAGCACTTCAAGAGGAGTTCATATGACCCTTGTGTCTTCTACATAAAAGTATCAAGTAATCTTTGCATCTATCTACTTCTTTATGTTGATGTCATGCTTATTGCTTGCAGGAGCATGAAGGAAATCTAGGAATTGTAAAGGAAGCTCAAAAGGGAGTTTGAAATGAAAGAACTTGGTGCTGCCAAGAGAATACTTAGTATGAAAATTGAAAGAGACAAAGAGAAAGGAATCATATTATTGACTCAGAAGGATTATGTGAAGAAGTTTGTTAGGAGCTATGGAATGGATAAATGGAAAGCTATGTCAACTCCAACTGGAGCTTAATTCAAGCTTACTGCCAAGACTAAGCCTCTCACTACTAAATAAGCAAATTATATGGTAAAAATTCCCTACCAAAGTCTGGTAGGTAGCATGATGTATGCCATGGTTTGTACTAGGCCAGATATAGCATATGAGGTAAGTCTTATGAATAGATACATGAGTAATCCTGATAAGAGTCATTGGCAAGTAGTCAAATAGCTTGTAAGGTATCTTAGAGGGTCTGATATAATGGGTCTGATGTATGGCTCATCTGATACTAATGGTTTCTCTTTAGTTAGATATTGAGACTCTGATTTTGCAGTTGACCTGGATAAAAGAAGGTCCTTAACTGGTTACTGCTTTACATTTGATGGAAATGTCATAAACTGGAAGTCAAGTCTCCAATATATTATTGCACTATCAACCACTGAGGCTAAGTATATAGCTTTAACTGAAGCCATCAAATAGGCTTTTTGGCTTAGAGGCCTTATTTCTGAGCTGGGTTTTGCATAGAGAAGCATTAAAGTTTAATGTGATTCTCAAAGTGCTATCCACTTGAGCAAAAACAATGTATATCATGAAAGGACAAAGCATATTGATGTTAAGCTACACTTCATTAGAGATGTTTTGGCAAGTAGTGATGTCTCTATAAAGAAAATATCAACCTCTTTGAATTCAACTGATGTTCTAACAAAGACTATTCAAGTAATCAAGTTTCAAGCTGCAGTCAGCATGCTTGGAGTTCTAAAGACTTAGTTCCTATTGCTGGTGATTACCTAGGATTGTGCTTTTTAGTCTAGTTCATTTAGGATTAGTTGTGAGCTAAGGTTGAGATTTGTAATGGGTGACTCAAAACTAATGTAGGCTTGGGCTCGGGCTCGAGCTTGGGCTTGGAGTCTATAATTTGGGCCTTCTGGCCTTATGAGTCTGTTGTAACTAGTGTCTTTAGGGTTAAGTCTTAGAGAGTATATAAGGTCTCCCTAGGGTCATTTGTTTAGAAAGTGCATCGGTGTGTGAAAAGTGGCTCTCAATTTTTCTCTATTGCTTAGGGTTTTCTATGGGTCAAGAGGGTTTGATCCTAGAGAGAGTTGTGAGAGTTTTCTTCTGTGTTTCTCTATAATGTTCTTTCTTATGATAGTGGATTGGACTGAGGAGTAAAATCCCACCTTGGAGTAGCCTTGCTTTTGTGCTTAGTGAACCAAGTAAATCATGTGTTCTTCTTATGTATGTGTGCTTGTGATTCTTGGATCCTACTTTCTATTTACGGTGTTATGTGATTTGGTTCTTAAGGAACGGTGAAGTTCCTGATAGATTATTATCGTTACTATGTTGCAGAACTGAAGTCATATATATTCTAGTCACTATAGTATTATCAATTTGTAGGCATTGAACCGATTTTTTTATGCTATTTATTTAGGTGTTGTGAATTTTTTCAATGTTTGATCCTCTATGATTTTTAGCGAAGTTATATTTATGTTTTTATTGATATAGTGCTACATTGAATCAGTGAGATTATTTTTATTTTAAAAAAAACAAAAAATAAAGAGACTATAAATAAAAAAGAGACAAACATATATATATATATAGTTACTGTAGCTATTACAGTGTCTTCCCACATTTGCCCTTATCCAGCTTCGAAATGACACTGTTCCAATATTATTTACAATTTGCCCTTGCCCAGCTCCAAATTTGACGTCGTCTCAATTCGATCATCTCCTATTAAGCTTCATTGCAATTTCTCCTTGCCCAACTTCACATACAACACCGACCCAATAGATTCTTTGAAAATTTGCACTTGAAAATTTTTTACCTCTAGGTCTTTCTTGATCATCTATTAAATGGGTAATATAAAAAAATGATGTACTGGTGGATATTGATATTTGTTTCAAAAATCTCTCTACTCAAGCTATGAGAGGGATATATTTAGAAGATAATACCCAATAAATAAATAAAAAAATGTTATTATAAACAAAAAGGAGGAAAGAGTATTTTTTCTCCAAAAGAAACAAAGAAAATAGGTTCTTGACAGAAAAAAGAACAATAAAACCAGTAATTAAAGTTCTAAAGAAAATGATAGACTCAAGAGAAAGAAGGAAAGAGCGTGGAGAGAGAAAAAAAAGGCAGAGCAATTAAGTATTGTGGAAGACCCAAATGCTCTTCCACTGCAACCACAATAATGGACTGGTTGAGAAGTAGCAATTGAATTCAAAAAAATTAGTCAAACCCAAAAATATTTGTATTTGCATGCACAAAGATAATTGAAACGTGGAAGAAGAATATGAATATGGAACTTTTAAAAATTTTTATCTTATTGAATTTATCTTTTTTATTTTACTTAATATTAAAATAAATTTATATATTTTTCATATTCCTCATTTAAATAATGATACAAATAAAAAATATAATTAACTCCACATTCATAAATTAAGTAAAAACTAATTTGTATATATAATATTTTACTATTAATGAAGTATATTAATAAAATAATAAATTTTATCTAAAATTAAAATTTCAGTTAGATTTCACATAGAATTTAACTATCATTTATGCAATAAATATAGCATATTATATAATTTATTTTTCAACATAAAATTAATATATTTTAGTCATGCAATTTTAATGTGATGATATAATTTGTCACATGTTAATCGTTAGTGAAAATTAAGCTTTCCAATTGCCAATATTTTGTAGTCATAAATTTATAGATACAAATTCAAATCGTACTAATAAATATTTATTGTTGACTACATAGAAAATCTAACTCAATATTTATTTATTTTTATTTTTAATTATATATTTTTTAAGAGATTATATTATTTATACAACTTATGTAATAATTTTATATTATTTAACTTGTATTTAGTGTTTAAAATTCTTTTACTTGATGCAAAACGAAAACAAGCGTAGTAATATATATATATATATATATATATATATATATATATATATATAAACAAGTTAAAATTAAAAGAAATAATGAAAAAAGAAGTCATTTTATGCTGAGCATAATCATGAAAAAAGAATTTGGTTTTTTAAAATACAAAAAATTGAAAACTTGGTCTTTCCCAATCTCTCCACTTTCCAGAAATTTCCAAAAAATTTTCCTTTTTTATACCCCGTATAATTACTTGGATTACAAACAAGCATAGTTCAATGCCTTTTTTGTCTAAAACTCCAAAAAATCTTATACTTGACTATTCTATTTTGCTACCACTTGCAATCTCTCTACATTTCCTTTATGGTGGCCAATGTGGTGGGAAACATTTAGAACAACTATAGAATTCCTACAACTGAAATCTTATATTCTCAAATCCTTCGAACATTTTCAAATCACAGTATAATCCAAACCCGAAGAAAAAAAGACTGTCGGCCATTTGTCTTTTCCACTCCAGATTTTATTTACCTTCGGTGTTTGTATGGACTCTAGACTATTCCGATCATCCATTTCTTTTGATCAGAATGCGATTCAAAATAAAATGCTGGGACAAATTCAAAATTCTATGAAGCTTAAAGCCCATTAAAGTCCAAATTTGGATTCAAGAGCAAAATAAAAATTACTTAAAAAGAAAAATAACATATTCCTTTTCAGACTCGGGAGCAATACCAATTTCTTACTCAAAAAGCTCAAATGGCTGCAGCAAAATCCCCTAAAGAAATGCAAGCCATTCTTAAAAAATTTGCTCCAAGTACATCTTCATCTAGAACCTTATTCAATTTTGAGCCAGCTATTAATTTGGATGATGATGCTAACTTTGATTTTTGCCACAATGATTTCTTTGGCAATAGCGGATACTTAAAAAAAAAAAACCCTTTAATTGGAAAACTAGAAATGGCTACTTAAAAAAAACAAAAGGGTGAACATTAAAATTCTATAATTTTACTGAAAATTATTTTTCAGCTTTAACTCATAATAGAGAAGTTAAATCTACTATAAAATACCAGCTAATACTCAAAAAATGCTAGTTGGAATCTATGCAAATTACTGTTTACTCAAGCAAAGAATTATTATACATCATTGTTTAAGACACACGTCTACTGTAGCAGTACTATTTGAAGTTTCAAAAATACCATTGAGAACTGCTTAAGAGGACTATTTTACTCTCAGGTTGCCTATATAAGGAAGACTCGTCTCATTTGGAAGGGATCTAAGTATTTAGTGAAGAGAGCTCTCTTTCTAAGAAGCTCTCTGTCTAAAGATCTCTTCCTCTCAGCTCTCTAAATTTCTCTTCTCTGTCCCTCTTTAGCCTAAAGCATCTAAATACTTTACCTTATAACCAAATACTGTAGCTTGATTCATGTATCTCAATTTTTAAATGCCTAAGTAAGATTTATTAAGCTTCTGTAAATTAATTTCTATATTTATAAATTAAAATTTTTTATCTTGATTTATTTTATGTTCTATGAAGGCTTTACCGCCTAATTTAAATTCTGCATTTATTTAATTTTCTTAATTTGCATTATAGGAACAATGTCTAGAAAGATAAAAAATAAATGCAAAGAAAAATCAAAAGATTCTCCAAAATACAAATACTTTTTTGATGCTTTGATAGATGAAGAAGTTCAAGATTCCGCTTCTTCTGCTAAAATACCAATCCCCCAATCCAAAATCCCAGCTTTTACCTCTACCCTGCAAATTCCAAATGATTTTCCTAAATCTATAGTTTCTGAGGTAGAAGAATCGTCAAAGTATCTATTACTAGTAGATCTTCTGTTGAAAGAGAGCTTAACTCTCCCATCATGGTGTTGAGTTATTTGTTTTAATTGGGTATTAGGCCTTATGAGCTCAATAGATTTAGGCCGGATAATTCCTTCTAAGATCCATTTTTCTAGAAGAGATATTTCTCCCCAAAAGATACTTCTAGGTGTCACTGCATTGGCTTTGGTGGTCTATTTGTAAAAGAAGGGTTTCACCTTTTTACTATAGAATCTAGCATCTGTATCAAAAGTAGACATCATAGCTTTATAAAGAATTCTAAAAATTAAAGCTATAGGTATTAATCTTTCAAGCATCTGATAATTGTAAAAGAAAGGTTTAAAGAAATATAAAAATTTGGGTAATATTCAAAAGAAATAGGACCCATGCGTAGATTAGATTCAACATAACTTAACAAGGAATCTTCGAAGTTTGTGAATTTAGCATCTCTAAGAATGGTAAGAATAAAAATATTTAGGCATTCTTTGGTTAAAGGTTTAATACCTACTTGGACTAATCCTATACGAATATATTTATATTTTCTATCTATGTATTTTTTCAAGGAATTTTGATTAAGCAATTGGATTGTCTCAAAAGGTTTTGACAATTGCATGTCATATTCTTCAGTTTTGATAGAAAAATCAGTTTTGAAGAGTTGGTATTTAGAAGTTTTATAGATTTGATCTCTATTCACTTTTGTTATTTTCCAATTATCTATACCATTTTCAAAATCTTCTATTATTATTTCTTCATTATTTACTATTTTCCGAGAATCATTGGAAGAGGTGGAAGCAAAGTTAGAAGATGTAGTTCTATAGAAAATAGTATCCACAACTATAAAGGTTTTATAAAAAAAATTTAAGATTTTTCTACAATCCTAAGCAATTCCTAGGTATTACAGCCTCAAGGACTTACTTCCTGGACCTTCCTAGGTAAGCAAAACTCAAAAGATCTTAAAAATCTAGACTCAAACTTTATAGATTTGAAAATGACTTCTTGTATACTACCACCTAGGTTTTAATACCAATAACTTCTACAAATAGATGATAGACTATCCTTTTAAATTTGCTACTCTAGTTACCATTAGGAACAAAACTCTTGATTGGGAAACTATTACAGATTCTAGAAAAATTCAGTCTACACATCCACCTTTTTAAAGTATAAAAATCCATTTTAGTGATCAGATTGTAAATGTCATCCCTCTTAACAACCAAGGTACTGATGATAAAACCAACATAAAAATATCATTATTCAAAATAACTTTTCAAATACCCATCTCAATACCTTAGGAAAACAATTTGATCGTATAGAAAAACATCTAGGAAAACAACCCGTAGTTTCTTTAGATTCCCAAACCTCTCATGCTGATTCAAATATAAAGAATCTCATTTTAAAACCTTTTTAGATGTCCAAAACTAGTGTTAAAAATTTTTGAGATAACAAAGCTGAGTACATAAAAGCCATTCCGGATTAGTTAAGCAGAATTGGTCTAAGTACCAGTAGTTCTAACCAGCCTATAGATTCCAATTAGGTTGCCCCAGAAACTCCAACTTCTAGAATAAATGCCATAAATCAGGATTCTGATGATAGTGATGCCTTAGGACAATTTCAAGAATCCACACTTGAAATCAATAGGCTAACTTAGAGACAGTCTTCACAAGTCCAACAATATCTATAAATAATGCCCGCACTAGACATAGAGATAGTTAAACCAAGAGCTCAATCCCATTTTAATGCCTTTTCTGTCTATGATTGGAACATAGATGGAATTACTGAATATGGTATCCTTAGTCTATTACAAAAAATAACTATGACTGCCAATACTTGTAAAACCCAAATAGGAATCAAAGATAAAACTATTAATGAACTCCTTATGGCTGGACTTTCTAGCCAGCTTAAAAGATGGTAGGATTATTATCTCACCTCACAACAACAAGAAGATAACTTAAATGCCATTAAAGTAGATGAAACAAGAATGCATATTCTAGATGAATAAGGAAATCCTCAACAAGATGCAGTAGCGACCTTAATCCTTACTATTTCCTTACACTTCGTAGGTGATTCCTTTCATTTAAAAGGTAAAAATGTTGAACTTCTTTCAAATATTCAATGCAAAAAACTTAGTGATTTCCAATGGTACAAAAATACCTTTCTAACCAGAGTTTTGATTAGGGAAGATTCCAATCAACCATTATGGAAAGAAAAATTTCTTGCAGGTTTACCAACCCTTTTAGGTGAAAAAGTTAAGAATAAAATTAGAGAATCCTCAGGGCAACATATGATACCCTATAGTGATTTCACTTATGGAGAATTAATTAGTCTCACCCAACAAGAGAGTCTCAAAATCTGTCAAGACATAAAACTCCAAAAACACGTCAAATGGGAATTAAAATGGACCAAACAAGAGTTAGGTTCTTTTTTTCAATAGTTTGATATCAATACTGGCAAACCATCCTCTTACATAGGAAACTACAAAAATAGATCCCATAATAGTACAAGTAGAAAAAGGTGATAAGTCTTACAAGAAACCTTATTACAAAAAATCCAAAAAATAAAATTCCAAGAAACTAGAGTCTAGTTGCAATTATAAAGTTATTACTTGTTACAAATGTGGCAGAAAAAGGTCATACCTCTAGATTCTATAAATTAAATAGGAAATTGCATAAACTTCAACTAGGTGAAGAAACCATGTATAAAATTTCTAATTTACTTATAGACTCCTTTAATTCTGAATATGGAAGTTTCTCTTCTGGCTTAGAAGATAAGAAGCCTTTATAGGTAGATGAGTTAGTTACTACTAGTTCTTTAGAAAGTAAACTTGAAAAGCAAATGAATATTCTTACAAAAGAACAAGAATTCCTCTTAAATGTTGTAAAACATATAAATGATCCTAGATTTAGAGAGAATATTTAGATAAACTCCTAAATTCCCTTAGCTAAAACAAGGTAGAAAAAATAAAAAAAAGTTTATATTCTTCCTAGCACATCCAAAAATACCTATGATCTTACCCATATTCTTGATAAAGGTAAGAAGATTAAAAATAAACTTGTCTCTATCCATGATTTTCAAAAAGATATTAAGGAAGTAAAATTAGAGTTGAAAGAGTTAAAAGAAAAACAAAAGAGTAATTCTCAAATTTTGCAATTGTTTTTTTCCAAATCTCTATAGGAGGATTCTACTTCGGATAATATTGCTAATAATGAAGATTATGATATTCAAAATATTGCATTTCTTGAAAAAACTCCAAAAGATTTTCTTTTTGTTTTAAGAGAAATTATATTAAAAAAATATTTTACTAAAATTACCCTCATTTCAGAAGATTTTAAAATTGATACCATTACATTATTTGATATTGGAGTCGATTTAAATTGCATTAAAACTGGCTTAATATCAAAAAATTTTCTTGAAAATGCTCATGCAAAGCTTTTAGCTACAAATAATTCTGAGTTAAAAATAAATTCCAAAACTGAAACTTCTATTTTAAATAATGATATTTTACTCATAATTTCTTTTATTTTAGTTGATGATATACTTCATATTGTGATTCTTGGAACACATTTTATTAGTCTAATTACTCATTTTAAAGCTAGTCAAAATTGCATTTCTTTTAAATACAATTCTAAAAACTTAAGTTTTCAGTTTATTGAAAAGCCTAAGATTAGAAGCTTGAATATAATCAAAACATGTTTCATCTATGAAAATACCATTAATGTTTTAATCAAAGGTAAAAATTTTTAACTTGATAATCTTAGGAAAGTGGTTTCTTTCAAAAGATTAGAAAACCAGTTGGAAACTCCTAAGATTAAAAGAGAAAATTTCAAAATTACAAAGTTTTTATGAAAAAGAAATTTGTTCAGATTTTCCAAATGTCTTTTAGGAACAAAAACAACATATCGTTGATCTTCCTTATGAAAAAGATTTTGATGAAAGATAGATTCTAACGAAGACTCGGCCTATTCAGATGAATGCTGAATTAGAGGAGCACTGTAGAAAAGAAATCCATGATATGGAACAAAAAAATTTAATTTCGAGATCTAAGTCCCCTTGGAGTTGTGCCGCTTTTTTATGTCAACAAAAATTTCGAAATAGAAAGAGGTACTGCAAAACTTATTATTAATTATAAACATCTCAATTCTGTCTTAAAATGGATTAGATACCCAATACCAAATAAAAAAGATTTGTTGTAAAAACTTCATTATGAATCAATTTTTTTTTTTTCAAAATTTGATATGAAATCAGGTTTTTAGTAAATTTAAATTTCTAAAAACCATCATTATAAAACCTCTTTTACTGTTCCTTTTGGGCAGTATGAATGGAATGTAATGCTGTTTGGTTTAAAAAATGCCCCTTTATGAATTTCAAAGAATTATGAATGATATATTCAATGAATATTTCAAATTTTGTATTGTTTATATTGATGATGTTTTAATATTTTCAAACTCCTTAGATGAACATTTTAGACACCTTAAAACTTTTTTCTATATTGCAATGAAAAGTGATTTAGTGGTTTCTAAATCAAAAATTTATTTATTTGTAGCAAACATTCATTTTTGGGTCATTACATCTCACAAGGTTCAATAACCCCAATTGAAAGATCTCTTCAATTTGCCAATAAATTCCTTGATAAAATTATTGATAAAACACAATTGGAAAGGTTTTCAAGAAGCTTCAACTATGTTTTAGATTTTTGTCCAAATATTAACAGAACAAGCTAAGCCATTACATGATAGGCTTAAGAAAAATTATATTCCATAGTTAGAAGAACATACTCCTGTTGTTCGTAGGATTAAGAAACAAGTTTTAGAAATTCCTTGTTTGAACATTGCTAATCCTAGTTTACCAAAAATTATAGAAACTAATGCTTCTGATTTAGGCTATAGCAGAATTATTAAACAGGAGCAGGGAAAAAAGAATGTATTGTGCAATATTCTAAAATACCTTGATAGATGAAGAAGTTCAAGATTATGATTTTTCTTGTAAAATACCAACCCCTCAATCCAAAATATCCACTTTTGCCTCTACCCTGAAAATTCCAAATGATTCTCCTAAATGAGATTCCATGAATATTGAATCCTATTAATACCTCAAAAATATGCCAAAATCGTTTAAAGAGCAGGTTTGGAAATCTCTAAAGGCTTAAATGATTCCTATCAAACAAGAGCTAGAAGTTAAAGTAAGTTCCTCTCAATTGATTTCTTCTCAGGCAAATCCCTCTTACTCATCTTCAAAAATCGAAAAAGGTGAATCTTCAAAAACCCTTTCTCAAAAACAGGTTTTAAATTCTCAAACTTCAATTTCTCAAATTATTTTGTCTCAAATTAAAAGAAAATTTTCTAAATATGGTAAGTATAGAAAACAGATTTCATGATCCAAACCCTTTTGATACCTTAGAAAAATTCTTTGGAAAAAGATAGTTTTACAAACCAAATGATATTAAAAATAATAGAATCTACTACTTTAAAAAATTTCTTTTATAATGAACAACAGATTGATCCCGTATATTCCACCTATAAATTCCACAAAGTTGTTGCCTTAGGAGATTGGAAATTTGGTCTTTCCCAACATCTCCACTTTCCAAAAACATCTAAAAAAAATTTCCTTTTTAGATACCCCGTATAATTAGTGGGAATACCAAGCATGGTTCAATGCCTTTTCTATCCAAAATTCTAGAAAATCCCATGCTTGGCTATTTTATTTTGATACCATTTGCAATCCCTCTACATTTTTTTATGGTGGCCCATATGGTAGGAAACATTTGGAAGAATTATAGAATTCCTACAAGCCAAACCTTATATTCTCAAATCCTTTAACCTTCTTAAATCCCACTATAAACCAAACCCAGAGGAAAAAAGACTATCAACCTTTTGTCTTTTCCACTCCATATTCTATTTACCTTGGGTGTTTACATGGACTTTAGACTATTATAATCATCCAATTCCTTTGATAAGAATGCGATTCAAAATTAAATGGTGGGACAAATTCAAAATTCCACAAAGATTAAGTTTCAATGAAGTCCAAATTTGGATTCAATAGCAAAATAAAATTGCTTAAAAAGAAAAACAACAAATTCCTTTTTAGACTCGGGATCAATCCCAATTTCTTGCTCAAAAAGCTCAAATGGCTGCTTAATTAGCTTTAGTAAAATCCCTTGAAGAAATGCAAACTATTCTTCCAAAATTTGCTCTAAGTACATCTTCATCCAAAACCTCATCCAATTCTGAACTAACTATTAATTTGGATGATGATGCCGACTTTGATTTTTGTCACAATGATTTCTTTGGCAGTTGCAGATACTAAAAAAAAAAGCCCTTTAAGTAGAAAACCATAAATAACTACTTAAGAAAAACAAAAGGGTGAGCGTTAAAATTCTAGATTTCTACTGAAAATTATTTTTTAGCCTTAATTCCAATAGAAAGGTTAAATCTATTACAAAATACCAGCTAATACTCAGAAAATACTAGTTAGAATCTGTGCAAGTTACATGATCACTCAAGCAAAGAGTTACTGTACAACATTGTTCAAGAAATGTATCTATTGTAGCAGTACTGTTCAAGAAGACTATTTTGCTCTCAAGTTGCTTATATAAGGAGGATTTCTCTCATTTGGAAGGGATCCAAGCATTAAGTGAAGATAGCTTTCTTTCTAAAATCTCTCTCTAAGAAGCTCTCTATCTAAAGCCCTCTTCCTCTCAACTCTCTAAATTTCTCCTCTTTCCCTCTTTAACCGAAAGGTTGTAAACACTTTACCTTATAACCAAATACTGTAGCTTGATTCATGTATCTCAATTTTCAAATACCCGAGTAAGATTTATTCATATGCTTTTATAATTTAAATTCTATATTTATAAATTAAAATTTTTTATCTTGATTTATTTTATGTTCTTTGGCTAGCTTTGCTACTTAATTTAAATTTTGCATTTATTTCACTTTCTTAAGTGGTGTCTTGCAAAAGTATGCCTAGATCCAATATGGTAATAAAAGAGATACACTTTTAATTTCTACATTTATACTTCAGTACTTATTTTATTCACTTTTGATTTATTTTCTTCTTTCTATATTTATTTTCATTATTTCTTTTATTACATTTATTATCTATTTCGTATTTTCCCTACGATCTTTGGGTGTCTTGGTGTTAGAGCCAATTTTTTTTTTAATTTTGGGACATATATATATATGATTCATATCGTATTCTCTCCTTAGGGCCAATCATTGTTATTGGTTCGGGGAAGATGCTAGTAGTCAAAGACTATAGTAAAACTTCCTGAGGGAGTACGTCCCAGTGGAGACGCACGGGAGGTGGTGGGCCCTTATACGACATCATCCATTGGGACATGCTATACTCCATCGACGATTGCTCCATACCCATAGATATAGGTATGCAGACCTTATTATTATTATTATTATTATTATTATTATTATTATTATTATTATTATTATTATATTAAGGAAAAAATGGTCTTCAAAAGAGAGGAAACATCTTTTAACAAAAGAGGCTCAACACTAATAGGGACTTATTCCATGAGAATTTGCTCTTTATTAAGAGATTGAGCTCAATGGGCAATATCATGTGCCATATTATTATAAGACCTACAAAGAAATGAGAAAGAAATAAAGAAAAGTCTTATCTAGTAGCTAAAATATCATCAATAATTGTTTGGACAAGGGAGTTTCTAGACACAGGGGAGATGATGGCATTAATGATTGAGAAACAATCAAACTCTAGCTATATTGAATTAAAACCTCCATCCCTAATCGTAGACAGAGTAAAGAGAATAGTTTAGGCCTCTATAGTCTTAACATCAAAGAAATCTGCAACTGTTGCCTCCCCTCGACATGAGCACACCCCAACTTTATTATGCAGGACAAAGCCAAGGCTCACTGTGCTTATTGCTTTATCAAACAAAGCATAAATATTACATATTAATCTTTCCATTGTATACACAAACCATGTTAATTGCAAAGTATGACTAGGAATTTTATAGCTCTCTCTTAAATTAAGATATTCATTGCAAAAATCAACAAAATGAGCAACCATGATCAGTTATTTTCACTTATCACCATGAATCAACCTGTTTTTATCATTCTAGACTTCCCATAAAGTACAATAGAATAAAGAGAAGAGAGAATGATCAAGCTTACTTACATATGTTGAGAACCAATCAAAGAAAGATTGGAATTGCAAATTGTTGGTCAATAAGTACAGAGCACTATACAACTAGATCCCTTTGATCTAGGAGCAGTTTTTAAGAATATGAAATGATGTCTCTTATACTACATTACACTAGGGGTGAAGAAATGGGCAGGGAACACCTCTTTTGGTTAACGCCATAAAGGTGGGCAATTGACCATGAAGGCATTTCTGGCTAATATGCTTCACTTTTAATGGGACTTCACTATTCCAAATGATATTCTAATTTGTTGACCTTAGGGTGATTAATTTTTATTTTGATTTTAAGAATCAAATTAAATGTCACTATTGTT
Source organism: Balakata baccata (assembly GCA_949630135.1). Classification (NCBI taxonomy): domain Eukaryota; kingdom Viridiplantae; phylum Streptophyta; class Magnoliopsida; order Malpighiales; family Euphorbiaceae; genus Balakata; species Balakata baccata. The sequence continues at coordinate 25,948 of CATIWF010152713.1, read as the reverse complement.
TTCATTTAATATTGTTTTGATAGAGCACAACGTTTCAAGTCATTTGGATTTGATTAACTTAGTGAACAAACTAATCAAGTCTTGAAGTTGTGTAACTCGAGCTCGTGAAAGATTATCATGCTCAAGAGATATTTTGCACTTGGGAAGATAATATTCTCGCTTGGGTAAAATGTCAAGAAATCAACTTGAGCTCAAGTAGGTTTTCTCGTCCAGGAAGAACATGTTTGAAATGACACGACCGTTGGAGAGCACCTCAACTAAAACATGCCTCATATACTAAGGACTTTATAATGGCTACTTTCAAGTTGAAGGTTCACAACTAGCAAAGGTTTTCCAACTGGGAAGTGCTTGATTATAGAGATTCAAAGCTACAAGTTAAATTTCCAAGAACTTTTCATGACTAGAAAATAGAACAGGAAAGGGTTGTTCTCGCTTAGAAAAGAGACTCACAACTAGGAAATTTGATATAAACTAGTTGTTAGAGCTGAAACTTAATCAGAGGAAGCCACGTGTCATTACCTGATGAATAAAATCATTTCCTAAATGCAAAGAATATGTTCCCGGCCATGAACCATCTTTAAAGGCAATATTTAATGTACTTGTATGAAGACGTTAGATAGAGTATTGATACCTATTTGTAACAATTAATTAGAGGGTAAACATTATAAGTAGACCTCCAAAAGGCATTAGAAAATAAAAGCAATATTTTAAATGTGCTAAAACTATTGCAAATTTATTTCCCAATTATTTTGTGAGAAAGTTGAAGTGTTAACCTTAAACATGTGGGAATAGGTTATAAGAGTAAACATAGTGAGAAAACTCTTGGTTAGATTATGTGTAAGCCTATGAAAAATACAAATGAAATGATTGTTGTATGAGCCATTAAAACATGAGGGATTTGATTTTAGTGTGAGCCTCGAGAAAACACTTAGTTGTGAGTGAGTTAGTAAAATTCTCTTTTATCTCAAGTTGAGATAATAGAACTCCTAATTATGAATGGGAAGAGGAATATGGTTAGTTAACATAGTCGAGGAGCCTCAATTCTTTCTTGCTTCCATTTGGACTTGCTTCCATCACTCTTCAGATATTATGTTGCTCATTGGTATTCCAGTGCTTGGTTATGATGCTGTTTACTTAATTGATCCTTAGGACCATTCTTTACCTTTCATAAATGCTAGTTCCCTAATCCACACTTCTTATATTTCTTTGATATGAAAATGGTATGATAAGAAGGACATCCCTACCATTGGAGAGCATATAGAGTTCCTATGGACCCTTATATGCAGATATATTTTTTTCCCGGTTTAGGGAAACCGGCCATGGAGCACTTGCCTTTAGCAAGGCCTATGGCTTGAAGTCGATCTTTTTCTTTAGGGACCATATTGCTAACATTCATATACCACTCTCTATGTAGGTAAACTTCTAAAGAACCTCTTTAAAAGGTAGGTGGTGGTCTATGGGTGGTGCAACTTTGGTTATTTGCTTATTTCCCAAAATTAGATGATCATGTGGGCACTTCTTCCTTTCTAGGATTGAGATTGATGAGGCTCTCTAGGCATACAACTGTCGAAGATCATTTGAGCATTTTTCTTAGCTTCAAGACTCATTCCTTTCCACAGCTTTATCTGAAACCAGATGGTATTGATGATACCACTTAGACTACACAATTATCTTCCCCAAAGTCATACAGAGATGACTTCAAGTATCCTTAGGCTATTGACTATATCAGCTACTGGTCCTTGATATTTAGTGGCTACTTCTTTTTTCTCCTATGTTGAGCACCTCTAATGCTACTTTATTGGCTTACCATCCCAATTTGTGGACAATAGGTGGTTCTTGCATTGGCAATATTGCCTCTTTAAGAAAAACCTAGTGAGACCAGTATTAGGACCCCGGTGCTGTACTACCACATTCTCTCTCTAGACCTGAATATGCTTCCTCCTACATTCCCTACACTCTTTACTCCTTGGTAGGCAGTTTTCTTTGAGGACTTGGCCAATGCTTAAGCCCTTAAACTTTCCCCTGGATTTTTTTTTCTTTTCTTGCATCTTTTTCTTTGGATTTCACATGCATGGCTTGTCTAATTCATTTCTTTTTGTAGGTCTGTCATCTGCTATCTTAGGTCGGTCTTTGAAGAAGGCCAAAATCACCTAGCTAGTGCTCCTCCGGCCACACTTTCTAAGGCTATAGTGAAGAAAGCAAAGCTAACTCCCACATGCTTCTTACAGATAGTTGGGGGTCAAAGCACCTTTACTAATACTAGGAAAAACCCTATTAAGGTGGCAGATGTACCTAAGGAGCCTGATCAGAGTAAGTCATGTAGTAAGGTAGACAGTGAAAAAGAGGTTGACAATAGCACCGTTGACAGTTCTAAACCGAATGAAGAAGCTGCACTTGCTTTTGATGCAAGAGAGGAGAAGGATACTGAGCATGATGTATCCATGGATAATCATGGCAGTGATTCTGCTTAGATCTCTACTCCACTAGTATCTCCTCTAAGGCGTAGCTCTCCACAGGTATCTTCTACCATTTATATCATCTTTACACTTTATCATTGCAAGTAGACCTTAAAACATTGCAAGTGGTATTGCTTGTGGGCCTTCCCCAGGAGTTCTTTTCTTCTAGAAAAGGAGCCAAAAGAGGACTTTTCTTTCTTGAAGGATGTTGTACCAATAACAGGCGGTTTTCATGCTCCTCCATCTTTAGCAGCCGAAATCTCTACAGCCACTAGAATAAAACAATGTTATATGTAGCAATTGTTTTTTACTATATGCAGCGATTTTTTAGCATCACATATGAAGGAGTCATATATGAGCTAAGGTTAGAGCTGAATAATTTTTGACGCGACACGATTAAACAACAAGATACGATATAAACTTTTTCACAATACGATACGAACACGTCTAACTTGTTTACGACACGATTAGACACGTTAAAAAATATAAAAAATATTTAATAAATTTCATACAACACCAAATGACACGTTTAAACGATTACATGATATGAAACTATACATTTGAATGATTATATGACATGAAACGACACATTTAAATGATACGTATACTCATTTAAGTATATAAATTTATAAATAGTTAAACAATTGTATGACATAAAAACAACACATTTAAATAACACAAATAGTGATACGATACGTTTATACATGACATGACACGAATTGCCAGCTCTAGCTAAGGTTATATGCAATGGTTTCAAAACTGCTACATATAGTTAGATCATATGCAGCGGTTTTTAGTAAAACACCGTTGCATATAGTTAGGTCATATGCTTTGATGATTATAATTATTAATGGATGCATCAATTAAAATTTTTTTTTGGTGATACATAAACTAATATACACAATATAAAGATGGTTAAGCCAATGAGTTGGTTGAACATTTGTTAATCATTTTGAGGAAATAAAATGTACTAGAAAATAGGGATATGCATTTTAATATGCTTATTAAATATATTTATCTTCTCATTTATTTAATAGGCCATGATAGAATAAAAGTTCTGAAATAGTATATGCATCAAACAACATTAAATGCTTATAGCAAAGGATACTTGCATTTGAAAGTTGAAATGGGCAGAACTTTGGCTTTCTTCTGCGCCCATACTTGAGCAAATATGCCCCTTTCTTAAGTGTTGTAATGGCCTAAAATGAATCCAAAAAATATATAAAGAAGTTAAGTTCATGTACTTCAAAGGTAGTTATACTAGAGAATAACCATCAACCGAACCACAATGATAGATATTTATTCAGCACTATATATAGACGAGAGCAATTCATATGTTGTTGAGCTATCCTGAATGCTCATATCAAATATATATACTACTAAAAAGACTGTTAAACACAAGAAGTTGATATACTAGTAATTAAAATAAAACTTAAATTCAAACGATAAAACAAATATATTGGCGAATTTTTCAATGAATAAAACTTTACAGTGTAATAAATAATGTAGTATTGAAATTAGCATTTCATCCATGATGCTAGAAGAATCTTTTCCCTATTACAACATACAATTATTATGTAACTACTTGGAAACATTTTGATGAATTAAGAAAGTAAAGAAGCACATAAAGTAAGAACCCATAAGTCACAAGTACAAGAATATTATGAAACATACGAAAGGCCAAGATCTCAGGACTATAATATTATCATCAAACTTAATCAAAATTTCTTGAAATGAATGGAACCAAATTAAACCTGGTCGATATCCCTCTCGGCAGGATCAACTCTCTGAGCATCAACTATTCAAATTTTGCTTGCTACTTAATTCTTCATATTCAGCAAGTATCTGAGGTATATTATGCACAGAACTTGTAACCAGAAGCATTGTGCTCATCTTGTCGTCCTTCTCAAACACATTCATTCTACATAAGTAGCAAAGGTAATGTAGATGAAAATTATTTATACAACTATAACAAAGAACTCAAGAACAAAAATACAAGCATATGTTTAGGATCGACCCCATATTAGCTAGGATACAGGATGCTAGCAAACAACATTCATTTTGGAAAAAAAAAATAAAGTGAGAATAAAATGGTTAATTGGAAATACAACTATGTAGAAGTCCTAATGAACTTATCAGTACTTGAAAGGCAATTCCATACATATAAGCCTAGCAAGAAACATAAGCTATTGGCCTAAGAAACCACATATGCAACTCCCATGATAATTCCCAATGATCAAATTCTACAACTTCCAAGTATAAAACTAATTTCATATTCACCTAATAGAAAACGAAAGAAATTTCAATTGATTTTTCCAGCAAATCAAAGAAATAACAAATCTATATACTCAAGTTATCTTTAACTCTCCATTGAAGCCCAATCATGTACTCAAGAGAAATATCATAAAATGTACCAAAAATGGTGGCATCGAAGAAACCCAACCATAAGTCTTCGGTGGTGAAAGGAATCAAGGAAAAAATCATACCAAAACAGTCGCCATAACTTACCTATATCAAAAAATTCCAACTTTATCATTGGTGAGAGAAGAGATAAATACTATAGCGCACAAGGATGGTTGAATGGAGTTGGCATGTAGTCGGGTATCTACTTCTGATATGAGATTTATGTTCAAACAAAGAAGAAATCACGCCTCGAACGAAATCGGTTAGTGGAGGAGGGTGGCTAGAAGTCACGGATTTGCACTATGGGGAAGGGGTAACGATCGAATAAGAGGATTTATAGTTAAATGGCACTAGGTGAGTGAAGGAGTTTAGATGAAGAAAGAAAGCATGAAGTTTTAGCAGAGAATTAAATGAGTGTTTGTTTGCTTGAATTAGTTTTTAGGTTTGGAAGAATTTATAATGCAGTTATATTAAAAAACAATTGCGTAAGGTCTGCGTATGCACAGTGGTTTTCTTAAACACCTGCTACATAAAATATATAAGAATTATATAAAACGGTTCTTTAAAAACAACTGCTGCATATACTCAAAAAAATTTTGAAATTATTTACAAAAATGTTACTGCGTCTTTTTACGTGGCAGTTTTTTCTACAACTGCTGCACATAACTAGTCTCCTATACTATCTTTTGTACTAGTGAGCTAAGTCTACCATCACCCTCTTCTTGAGTTTTGACATTTTCTCTGACTGCGTCTTAGAGAGATGTTTTTGGTGCAACTTTGGCCGTATTGAAATATGCTGAGGCCCACACTTCCTCTCAGTCAGACTTTATTGCTGGTGTCTGCACTAAAATATCTTATATTCTCATCTCATTTAAGCAGACCACCACTCTTTCCGAAGATCTAGCTTCCAAGCTGGATCTAGAAAACAGAACTGGAGGAATCATTAGCTTTGAAGGAGAGCTATTCCAAAAAGCTTAAGGAGTTGGGTGCTGCATATGATGCTTGGAAGGAAAAGATCCAACCTTTACTAGCATAAATGAAAGAAAAAGCTGTTATGTAGCTATTGGTCAAGGGCCAATGCTCCGCCAACCTAAAAAAAATGAGTTCTTTGAAGACTTCTCTAGGATCTCATCGTTGAAGGCCTAGGAGTGGACTTCCAAACTCCAACAATGTAAGGCCACCCGCCAAAGCATTCATTACTATAGGATAGAGCTTGGATCTTATGAATTCTCAGGCTTTTAGCCCTTTTTTTATGACATTGGTTTTGTTACATAGATAGAGCTTTAAAAATGTTTAATCAAATGTTTATTCTCTTTAGCCTTAGCATATTGTACTTCTTTTCTTCCTTTCTTCTATTTGATGCTAATGATGAGTATTATTTGCCCTAAGACTGGTTTGCTCCTTTTGAGTGTGCTTGTGAAGCTTATTGTGGCTCATAAGGAGTGAACCTTAATATGAAATGCTTTGTGTTTGATATGATTATTTGATTCATTAAGAATACATAAAACTTGCACATAAGGAAACTATAGGTATGCATTTGAATTGATAATAAGGTGGCACTTGAGCTAACCTCTGATGAAATTTGATTGATGATGGATGGATTCACTGAACACACTCACATAAGCACCACAACCATACATTTTGCATTGATGATAATGTGGCACTTGAGCCAATATCTGATGAAATTTGATTGATGATGGATGGATTCACCAAATATATTCATAGAAGCATTACATCCATACATTTTGCATTAATGATAAGGTGGCATTTGATCTTATGTCTGATGAAATTTGATTCATGATAAACACACTCATAGAAGCATCATAGCCATGCATTTTGCATAAATTGATCAAGGTGGCATTAGGCCAACCTCTAGGTATGCTGTGTGATTAGATCTTTATAAGACATCTGTGAATTAGGATAAAAGAAGAGTGGCCCTGAGGCCTACTTTTTATTGATTGAATTCCACAGGTACAACTTAACTAGACTATTCTAATGATACAATGGCCCTCAAGCCTACTAGTAAAAATTATACAACTCAGTCTATCTTTTGACCTAGAGAGTCACTAGGAAGGCAGTTCGAGTCGGCCTATTCATTGTCTCCTTATCTATTGAGTCTAGCATCTCTCACATAGTTGGAAAATATCTCTTTAGGTACTTGTCATGGATATATCTATTATGAAGTTCTCCCTGTAGACTAGATAACTAATAGACATTTTTAGGAAGTACTTGATGAAACCTGAAAGGACCTTCCCAATTAGGTGACCATTTACCAAATTCCCTATCTTTACCGTAAATGGGTAAAATCACCTTTTATGCTAGATCTCCAACTTCAAACTTTTTCCTCTTGTAAACTCTAGCAATCCTTTTCTTCTACACTTGCATGTTATTATATACCTATAGTCTTCCTTCATCAGCAAGTTCTAATTCCATCATCATAGCAGTGGTGTATCCATCTAGGGTCAAATCTTTCTATATAGCTACCCTCAAAGATGAGACAACCACATCTATAGGAATCATTATATTATGAGCATAAGTTAGTGAAAATAGACTTATCCTAGTTAAACTCCTCTTATAAGTTTTGTATGCCAATAGGATCTCAGATAGAATTCAGTGCCAATCTCTATGATTATCTTCCAATAAGCACCTTATTGAAAGCCTTTAACTATCCATTTGCTTGAGCATAGAACGATGTTGAATTGATAAGCTTGATGCCATAATCCTCTACAAAGTCCTTCATCTCTTCACCCGTGAACATAGTCCCTTAATCAATAGTAATTATTTGACGAATGCCAAACATGTGAATGATATACTCTTTGATGAATTAAATGACATCATTCTCTTATGTTTTCTTCAGTGGAACCAACTCCATCCATTTGGTGAACTAATCTGTAGCCACTAGGATAAAACTGTGGCCACTAGATGATGCTAGTTGAATTTTGCCTATAAAATCCATGGCTCATCCTCGACATAGCCATGGTTTCACAACTATATGTAGCTTTGCCGCTGGACTGCTAATCAAAGTGTTCTAATAGAATTGTAGAGGGCTAGGGAATAAAAGCACTCAACGAGCCCTTTATAATTTTTTCAAATATAATAATCTGGACATTGTAGGTCTTTCAAAACCTAAAGTTTCTTTTGATTCAGTTCATTATGCTTTCTGGCACAGTCTTGATCTATCTTTAATTGCTTGGAATTTGGGTCATCTTCCTTCTTTATGGATGTTTATATCTAATAAAATTGGTATAGGGAATGTTACGCTGTTTTCTAGCTCTAAATAGCATATAACTATTCATTTCAACAGTGATCTATGTTACATGTATTTGTGCTAGCGTGTTCAGCTCATATCAAAGACAATTATGGGATCAACTGATCCATCTTTCCAATTTGATTACATCAAGTTGGTTTGTCATTAGTGACTTTAACGCGTGCTTTGGTGCATACAAAAAAACTGGTCAGCCTCTTTGGGGGAAATCTTGTTAGGAATACATTACTGCTATATCTAATTGTAGCCTCTCTTATCTTCACACAAAAGGTGCACTATATACCTGGAGTAATAATAGAAAAGGTCAAGACTGAGTAGATATTAGACTTGATCGAGCTTTCTGCAACAATCAATCTATGATAGACTGGAAACACATAAATTATCATGCTCTTGCATGCCATAAATCGGATCATAATCCTATTCTCTTAGTTTGCAATAACTATTCAGTTGACATCCATCTCCCTTTCCGATTTTTATCTATATGGATTGGGCATGAAAATTTTCATAATGATTTCAAGACATGTTGGACACCAATTAATATTTCCAGTAATCCTCAATATGTGATGTAGTACAAACTTAAGTTATTTCGGAAATTTCCTCAAGATTGGAACAGAAATACCTTCGTTATGTGGACAATGACATTTCAAAAACAAAACAACAGCTACTTAATATTCAAAATGCTATTGCTTTTTTAGGTTTCACTGAAGAATTTCATTCACAAAAGTTATCTCTTCATAAAAAGTTGGAGCTTCATTTATCTAATCAAGAGCTTTTTCTTAAAGGAGAAAAGTCATATTCACTAGCTTCAAGATGGAGACCGAAACTCAAAGATTTTTCATAATTTGTTGTTACGGAGGCGACCTCAGATAGGCATCAATTGCCTAATGATTGATAACAGGTCAATTACGAATCCTTCTGAAATTGCTGATCATATTGTGGAATTTTATTCCTCCCATTTTAGAACAGTAAATTCTTAAGCTGATATGATGGATGTGGTGAATATTATTCCTAAGCTTGTAATTGATGCCGAAAATATTACTTTATCTATTATTCCATATCTGGAGGAGGTTCGTAAGGTTGTTTTTGATATGGATGCTTCTAATGCTCCAGGACCTGATGGATTTACTGGTGCTTTCTACAAAACCTATTAATATATTATGGGGGTTGAAGTGTTTTCAGCAATTAAACATTTTTTCATAACATGGAGTATTATTGGTGGTCTTAATTCCAACATAATGACTTTAATTCGAAAGTCATCTGACACACAAGCTATTGAAAATTATCGTCCCATTACTCTTACTAATTTCCTTTTCAAGGTGATTTCTAAAATCATGGCCCATCTTCTTTCTATTATTGCCTCCAGGATTATTTCTCCTTAGCAATTTGGATTTGTTAAAGGCAGGTACATTGAGAATTGTATAGCTGCAGCATCTAAATGCGTTAATTTGTTAGATTCAACTCGCGTCGAAGGAAACATGGCTTTAAAAATTAACATCAGAAAGGCGTTTGATTCTATGGAATGGCCATTCATTCTAGAAGTTCTTCTGTGTTTCAGTTTTTCACCCACTTTCTATTCATGGGTTTCTAACATCTTCAAATGCTCTCACATATCAATTGCTATTAAAGGTGTTTTGCATGGTTATTTTTATTGTAGTAGAGGAGTTAGACAAGGAGATCCTTTATCTCTATTGTTATTTTGTTTGGGGAGGAATATCTTAGTAGAAAGCTCTCTCATCTTGTTACACAGTCTAATTTTTATCTTATGCATGTTTCTAGTAAAGTGCAGTGCCTATCTCATTTACTTTATATAGATGATGTCATGATTTTTGCAAAGCTTCGAGGGCTAATATTATTCTTCTTAAGCAGTTTTTTGCAGACCATAGTGCACTTTCAGGACAAAATGTAAATCTAAGATTTTCTTTGAGAGAAGAGTTTCTTTTTGCAGATCAGTGGCTTTGACTACCTTATCTGGCATGCATAAAGGCCAACTTCCATTCAAGTACTTGGGGGTTCCTCTCTTCAAAGGAGCTCCTAAACGCAGGTGGCAACAACCTATTGCTGATAAAGCTATTTCCAAATTTGATAATTTGAAAGGTTAAACCTTATCTATGGCTAGTCGTTTAGCTCTTGTGCAATCAATTATCTATGGTTGTTTTATACATTCATTTATGGTTTATAAGTGGCCAGCCTCTTTTTTGCGATATATGGAGAAATCTATAAAGAATTTTGTATGGATGGCTTCAATTTCTTCCAAAAAACTTATTACAGTTAAGTGGGACATTTGCTGCTCTCCTAAAGATGAATGAGGACTTAGGCTTAAGGGGCTTCAGATTTAAAAAAAGTCTACATTGAGCAAGCTTTCCTGGAGAATTCATTGTGACTAAAGTTTCAATTTTCACTTTCTTTGAACCCGATTCTTGAATTCAGCATGAACAGCTCGTTCGACGAACAATTACTCTTCTATATGGCCTTCAATTCAAACATATTTTCTTCATATTTAGGATATCAGTCATTGGCTTGTGGGATGGTACTCCAACCTTAGCTTCTGGAATAGTAATTGGCTGGGTTATGTGATTTTAGAGAGAATTGGTATTCCAATTCATATCAGATGCAAGCTTTAAGCCAAAATTTATGATATTTTTCGAAACAATGAATGGCATTTGCTGAACTCTTTCGTATAGCTTTTCCTCAAATCTCTACTGATATAGATAATATTATTTTTACTCACAATGATGAGGATTTGTTTGTTTAATGTGGTTCTTCATATGGCCTTTAGAATTGTAAGACAGCTTACGATTACTATGGTGCCCCTTTACATCAAGTTGAGGAAGTCTAGAGACATTATCTCCCACCATCTAGATCTTTGTTACTTTGGAAATGTATTTATAACAAGCTGTCCATTGATGGTAATTTATGTACAAGAGTTTTTCATATGATTTCAATATTTAGGCTCTGTTCATGTGCAACTGAGACTTTAGGTCATCTTTTTACTAAATGCCCCTTTGTTGTAACACTTTGATATGCATTTTCATGCCTCTTCGATGTTTAGCTCTTTCGTTCTACTTAGAAGGTGCATTTATCCCCGCAACTACACGATCTATTTCGAGCAGGTTTCCATTCAACTTTATGGGTTATTTGGCATACTCGAAATAGGAGAACTTTCAATAGAGAAAATGTCTCTATCTCAGCAAGTATTCGTTTTATTTATAAATCAATTAAAGAGATAGAGCATTTCAAATATGGTTACACGTTTAATAATATAAGGATTTTCAAATCCTTCAAATGCTGAGTATTGTAGTTCTGCCACAACTAGCAGAAAGAGTTTTTTTGGTGATTTAGGTTGCTCCACCTATGAGTTGGCTTAAATTTAATACGGACGGTGCTGCGGGAGGAACATCAGGAGCTGCAAGTGCAGGAGGGGTTTTACTTGACCATAGGGGTAGGGCTATGTCATCTTTCGCAGCTCCTCTAGATACAAAATGGGCTTATGAAGCTGAATTGATAGTTGTCCTTATTGCGGTTGAAAAGGCCTGTGAATTAAAACCGAATCCTGTATGGATTGAGAGTAATAGTCTTTTTGTAGCAACTCAGTCGCAATTTAAAAAAGCTCTAGTTCCATGGCTTATGTGTCTTTTGGGAAACTTGTCTTCAAAAGTTGAGGTGAATGCTAGTTCATGTCTCTCATGTTTTTCGTGAAGGTAATCAGGTTGAATATAGATTATCAATTCATGCTATTTGTCACGCACCGCAGAGGTTCAATTACAATTCTCTAGACTTCTCCACTTAATTCTATATGGTTGTGAATTATTTTACAGTATTGTACATATATATAGATTTTTTTTTTATAAAATATAGAATTATGTAGATAACTCTAGAATACACAATATGTACCGTAGGATCAAATTGATTTTGGTCATACATTGAGGAGGTGGAGGCCTATAAATACCCCTTAACTCATTTATAATATACAAGTTGTACAAAACATTTGTAAGCTCTCTTGAGTTAATAAAAGCATTATCTAAGTTTCCGCAACTTTGCCTTTCCAAGTTCTTGAACATTTTTATTCACTTGCTAGCATTAACTAGCAATCAAGTGATGGAAGTTTGCTAATGCCACGCAGTCGTTGGTAGTAAAAAAAAACCAAACCCGTGACATATTTCTTTGGACTCCATACAAAGGTGGGATTCTTACCCTACCTTTTATAATGATGTAATGTTATATGATGCAATAGTTAAGGAAAACTATAGGTTTCACTAGTTTTTTTTATTTCTTTTATTTGTCTATGCCTTTTTAAGTTGTAACTTTGACATTCTTTTATTCTTTCATTTATTCAATAAAGAACGGAAGGGGTTAGATGATGACGGTGCTATGGGGTGCTAGCATAGTTGGGATGTTTTGGTGTACTGACTGATGACTCTTTCTTCCAAATTATATATATATATATATATATATATATATATATATATATAATTTATTGATTTCTTTTTAGATAACATCTTAAGTTTGAAGGTAAATTTGGAATGAATAAAATGAAAATTTCTTGTTTTCATTTGAAAATAAGTCACATCGTATATAAAAGGAAAATGTATGAAACATTTAAAACTTGTTTTCTAAAATTTAGTTATAATTTAGATAATAAATAAAACTATTTTCTATTTTCAATTTAGAAAAATAGTACAAGTAAATACAAAATTCTGTTTTTTATTTTCATTTAAAAATTTTTCTAAAATAACTGCTCTAGTCTTCTACGAGTAACTACTCCTTTCATGTTTTATATTTTATGAATAGGATACCTAACCTTTTTTTTTTTTTTTTTAGCAATTGGACACCTAACTTTACTTTTTATTTATTTATTTATTTTCAATTGAACATTTCCATATATCTCCTAAAATGCAATATGTCATTGGCGTGATTAATTAAAATGGAAGAAATTTCATTTAAGCACTCAATTTATCCATAGATCTTCGTAATTACTATATTTTCATAATTACTATAATTACTATAATTATCAATATATCTCTCAATTTATCCATACATCATAATTACTATAATTACTATATTTTTTTTAGCAATAGGACACCTAACTTTACTTTATTTATTTTCAATTGAACATATCCATATATCCCTTAAAATGTAATATGTCATTGGCGTGATTAATTAAAATGGAAGAAATTTCATTTAAGCACTCAATTTATCCATAGATCTTTATAATTACTATATTTTAACTTATTTAGCTTAATTAAATTATTCAATTTCCATTATATATATATATATATATATATTGGAAAGGATGATTCATTTGAATCGACATGAGAGTCTAACTATATTGCCAGAATAGTGTTGTGTATTTGAAAGAGTTTAACCTCCTTACTTTTCTCATGGTACAATCCTCTTCTCGTTGAGTCTCTTTCTTCTCGGTCCATAGAGACAAAATGTAGAACTGGTGTCAACCTTCATGACTCGTTTAGGAATAAGCAATTCGTTGGGTGGTTGGAGTATTATAGGAGGAGCTATAACCAATTCGGATATTTGGAGTTAGGAAGGTGTGGCCGGTACGCATATTGTGTTTTCTGGCTTGTGTTTCTTAGCAGCAATTTGGCAACGGGTGTATTGGGATCTAGAAATATTTTGTGATGAGCGTACAGGAAAACCTTCTTTGGATTTACCCAAGATCTTTGGAACTAATTTATTTCTTTCAGGGGTACGTCTTCAGTAATAGTATGGATTATGATATATACTTAACTTATCCATCTAGTTATATAGACTTTTTAGATGAGTAAATAGTTTATGTTATAAAAAAAAAATATGTAAAAAAATTTGATTATGTTTCTTCTTCTTTTTTTAATTTATTTGTTCGAAATGTGTCTTCCTTAGTCAAAAAGAATGTTAATACTTTGTATAGATTTGAAAGGTTAAAGTCAAATTATATATATAGAGAGAGAGAGAGTTTAGAAATTATTTATTTTTTTTAGTAATAGGATGTAATTCATTTATAATAAAGAAATTAGTATAGATTTAGAATCAAAGGTGAAGTAATTTATCCAATAATATTTTGAATTATTCCAATAACAATAATAGCAAAAAAGATTTAGAGGATGTTTGAAATTGCTATTAAATGTCCTAAAAATAAGTTTTAAATTTTTTTTATTTAATTGACTGATTTTTTTAATTTTTTATAAATTGCTTTTTTCAAATCTGCTTTTGAAAAAAATATTTATTTATCTGCTTTTACCAAAAGTATTTTTCAAAACTCTAAAAAAGTTTAAAATACAATTTTTTTTTTTTTTGAAAAATGTTTTTTCCAAATACAATGCCAAATAGAGCCTTAGCGTTGATAGAACAAAAAAAACATAGCTCTTGTAGTCATCGTTTCTGACATATCGAGTTGTGAAGTATTTTCGAACAAGTCCAACTTGACAACTATTGGTAGAAATATCTCCATCCAAACATAGAATAATACCAAGATAGCTGCAAAAGAGAGTTGCACCTCACAATAAATGAGGACATAACAAACTTCACAATAGATGAGGACACAAATCTTCATTATGAAGAATGTAAACTAAAATTCAATAAAAGAAAAAACTAATTAATTAAGAACACCAAAACACAGATTTTCAATAGTAAGAGAAAAATATGATATTATTACGCATAAATTTTATTTTATTTTTTAAAAGGAGGGAAAGCTACCCTAAATATTTGAAATCTTATATTCATCTTTGGTAATTAAGACAAAAATCTTAAACTCAAAATGAAATGCTAAAAAAAAAGAAAGGAAAATTAAAATTTCAATCGTTTTGCCACATTTTGAATATGGCGTTGTCTTATTAGAATTGAAAGAAAAATGTGGTTGGTCACATTAATTAGTACATTAAAAATAAGATAGATAGTGTTGATCCACCAATATAATAATCTAATCGAGGGCTTCTGGAGTGCATCTGATATTATTTACATATATAACTTTCTAACTATTAGATCAACTTTTAATTTTAGTCATTGATAATCAATAAATGAAATTAAAAATTGATGATTCAATGATTTTAAAGCATTTTGTGTAAATTACTAAAGTATTTTATGTAAATTACAACAAGAGCAATGTATAATTATAATTACTCTAATCTAATTACATAATACTCTCTTCTTTCTTACAAGAATTCAATAAATAGAGCCCTAAACCACTCCACTGTCTCATCCAACACTTTTTCATATATCTTTACTACCCACAACACTTTTTTTCTCTTTCTACATTTAAGGAATATGCGCAACTCAAAGATCTTTCTTCTTTGCCTTGTGCTTGCTATTTTTCTTTTGATGACTTCCGAGATTTCCGCCGGTATTCTTTTATTTTATATTTAATTTTAAGGTTTTTTATACTTAATTTTAAATTCATAGCTTCTCAATCCTATGTATAACTTGAGTACTAAATTAAAAATTCCTTGATTTATTTCATGTTTCATCTTTGTGACATTGTTATATATGCAAGCAGAGTAATGAAAATGCAATGAATAATTGAAATATATTATACAAACATATACTAACAATTTTTTTTCTTTTTTTGCTTAATTTTTAGATGAAAAAGCAAAAGTTGATGATGGGAATGAATATGGAAGAAATGGGGAGGGCAAGAAATATGAATTTGAAGGAAAAGAAGAGGGAAACGAATATGAGTATGGAGAGCATGAAAAGGAAAAAGAAAACAAGCATGGAGGCTACAAGAAGGAAAATGGATATGAGTATGAAGGACATAAGAAAGGGCATGAATATAAAGGATACAAGAAGGGGAAAGAAAATGAGAAGAAAGAACACAAAGATGGAAAGGAATGTGAATATGGCGGATACGGAAAGGGTTATGAACATGGAAAAGGACAAGAATATGAAGAATATGACAAGGGAAATGAGCATGGAGAAAATAAAAACGGAAAGGGATATGAAAATGGAGGAAATAAGAAAGGAAAAGAACAAGAGTACGGAGGAAACGAAAAGAGCAAGGGGAATGAGTATGATCAGGGAAATACTGGAAAGGGATATGAACATGAATGGAATGAGAATGGGAAAGGACAAGAGTATGAAGAACATGAGAAGAAAAAAGTGAATGATTGTAAAGGAAATGAAAATGAAAAGGGATATGAATATCGCAGATATGGAAAAGGGTATGACGAGAAGAAAAATTGAATGTTTGAGAGGTGGATCTCTGTAATTTTTCCTACAGGATGTTGTTTTGTTGCACGCTTGACTTAAACTGAGTTGGTATAAATACCCTATTTCATATTAAGTTTGTACGTGAATAAGACTGCGTGTAAACATATTTCACAAATTAAACAGAAATTAGATAAGCAAATATATTTATTCGCCTGATGGTTAACTATTGTCCTTTCTTATATATTTATTGCAAATCTCTTATCAATAATATTATATAGTCCAGCTTATTTTGTGTTGGAAAAATTTTAATAATGAGCCATTTTGATAGGATAATTCGGATGGGTCTTATAACTCAATTTTGAGAGAAAGACCCGGATATTTGCTTCTTGATTATGAAAATTATGAATTAATATATTCATATGCTTAAAATGGAGAATATGTGAATAGAAATTGAAACCCAAAGTAAACTCTTTGCTAATGAGATATAAAGAGGAAAAGTGAAAATGTGAGTTGTTTGTCCCATATCACTAAAATGTAAAGTTGGACTTGTGTTTATATATTAAGATACATTTTTACATGGGTAAAAAAGTAGTATGAAAGACTTTCTCTTGTGCGTTCAAGTGTAAGGGGTGCAAATCTATGGTTCAAGATAGACCAATGTGCGATTTGCGTATACGAATATCGGTCCAAAATCTCATGGTCCAGACTAAACCCAATTTTTATATTTTTTTTATATCTGGAAATTGAAATAACACTCTCATGTAGATCCATACGGCTAGACTTCTAACATGCTCATATCGCTATGCTGTGTGTATATGGCTAATCCACACTTCCATATAGATTGTGTTCTAGATTAATCTTTTAAGCTTTTTGCCTTTTGGAATTTTATTTTTTGATGTTTCAAAGATTAATTTCACGATTATTTGAGAGTTACAAAGACATTATTGACAGTTTTTAAAAGAAATTAATCACAATTAATCTCATGTCTTTTCCATTTTGTATAAATAGGAGTTTTTGACTTATGTTGAAAAAATGGTTTTTTGAGAGTTGAGTTTGGTTCTTGTTAAAAAGGTCTTCTTTTTCTTCTCAAGTGATAAAAAGTGTGATAAATACTTAGTTCGTTGTAAGTAGGTGTTGTATTTTTAACAACTACTTGAGATATATTGTACACGCCAGTTATCCTAATGGTGGTAGGAGGTGAATTTGTCTTAAGGATACTATGTGGAACACAGGCATCATATTTGTTTTTCATTTATCTTGTCTTTTTATTTGAATATTGAATTAACAATTTCTCCTATTGTTATTTTCCTAATATTTTGCACCGATTTGTCTTACATGCTGGGGAGAATTTATGAGAGAAATTGCAACAATAGTTTCAAGGTGTATATCAAGTTGTCACTTTCCAAAAGATGAATTTATTCTTTCTTTAGGATACAAATAATAGAGAGCAACTTTTGGATGTTGGTCTTTGAACTTAGCAACCTTATGTATATAGTAAGTATAGATAGATTTTAGCTTAGTTGTAACATTCACCTTTAATATGCTTTTTATAGAGTAAAATCACGTTATTAGACACCTAAAAGGATTAGAATAATAGATTATCTCATTTTCTAGCTTAATCAAGTCATTCTTAATGGAATTAGATTGTATTAGATAGAATCCTACTTGAAAAAGGACTCTTAGTAAAAACTGCAATCGTGATGCGGGCGTGTCACTTGACACGCTCGTGTATGGCTGCCCTTCTACTAAATCTCGTGATGCGGATGTGTCACCTGACATGCTCGTGCACAATAGCTTCCCATCTTTAACAGCGTGATGTGACACGGGCATGTGTTACTTGACGCGCTCATGCAAGCTTTCCAATTTTGAAAATGCCCAACTATCTTCCCCCCACTTTAAAATTGATAGAGAAAACATAGATTAGTTTCAGAACTTACACATTATATGCATAAATAATGTTATCTTGCGATATGAACCACGACATAGTAAAGTTCATTACAACATATCATAATACAATGGTAGACAGCTTTGAACCAAATATTCAATTTGATAAGTAGAATAAATCTCTACACATATAATCATTAAACTTTTAGCTGCATAACAAATGATACTTTTAGTTTTATTATTAAACTTGCTATAAACACATTTATCTGATTCATTAATATCGAACCCATTAGCAAGTATAACCTGGTCAAACTTTTGGTGTCAATGTTTAGGTGCTTCTTTTTAACAAGTTTACACATTTTATGTTATTGTCTAACATAATAAACCCTTCGAGTTATTTCATATACACTTCTTCATCAAGTTCATTATTCAAGAACATTGTCTTCATATCCATTTGATGAATTTCCAGCTTATGTATAGCTGCAAGTATTATTAGCACTCTGATTGTTGCAGTCTTTGCTATTGATGCATAAGTATCAAAATAATTGATAGCTCGTTTTTTTAGTAAAACCTTGTGCTACCAATCTCATTTTTCTTTTATCCAATTATTCATCAACCTTTCTTTTAATTTTGAAGATCCATTAACAACCGATTGGCTTGCAACTAGATGGAAGATCCAGCAATTCCCATGTATTGTTTCCTATTATGGAATTCATTTCATCATTTATAGCTTCCTTCTAGAAAGTAGCATCATAGGATTTCATTGCTTCCTCATGTGTTTAAGGGTCTACTTCTGTATTATGGCAATAAGATATTCGACTAACAATCGATTCTCATGTTTCTTCCACAATAAACATTTGAAAATCATTGCTAAAATCTTTTGCTTTTCGAGCTCTTTTGCTCATTCAAAGTTCAGTAACTTCTTCATTATCATTTTCAAGATATCTTTCCTTTTTTTTTTTTAAGATTTGAACCACTTCCATGTTCTGAAATTGGTTTTTATACTGTTTTGAATCTATTTTCATAAAAAACAACATCCATTGGTTCAATAATTGTGTTAATTATAATTGAATCATTAGGTTCAATAACTATGAACCTATAAGCTTTACTATTTTGTGCATATCTAAGGAAAATGCATTCCACTCCCGTTTCACCTAATTTCTTTCTTTTGGGTTCAAGTACTTTCACAATTTCCTTACAACCCCAAACTCTTAAATGGTACATATTAGGCTTTCTTTTGTTCTAAAACTCATATGAAGTTATGTTACTCCTTTTACTTAGAACTTGATTTAGGATATGGCAAGTTATTAACATTGCCTCCCCCAATAGCCCTAAGTAAGACCTAAATTAGACATCATTACATTAACCATTTCCATCAGAACACGATTTTTGCGTTCTACTACACCATTTTGTTATGGTGTATAGGGAACTGTAGTTTCATGCACAATTCCTTTTTTTTCAAAGTACTTTGTATCATAGTACTTTCCCCATATTCGAGCTTTACCTTTCGATAAAAGTCTCATAATGCAATTCAACTTCAGTTTTATACACAGCAAAATATTTATGACTTCATATTTAGAATGCAGCAAATAGACATAACAATATCTATTATAGTTATCTTTGAAAGTCACATAATACTTTTTATTTCCTATGGTTGGAGTTCCATGCAAATCACCAACATTACTGTGTATAAGTTCCAAGAGTTTAGTTATTCCTTCTACCTTAGGAAACATATTTCTTATAATTTTAGTTAACATAGAAGTTGTGCATTTCTTTCCTAAGTCATTTTTTTCAAGATGTGGCAACAAGTTTAATTTAATCATGTCATTCATCCTTTTAAAGTTAACATGCCCAAGATGATTATGTCAAAAATAAAGAGAGTCAGCAATATAAACTGAACTAGATGCATTTTTATTGATATTAGAAAGAGCAATACAATTTAACTTGAAAAGACTATCACTAAGATAACCTTTACCCACAAAGATACCCTCTTTTGACAAAAAAAATTTGTCTGCCTCAAATACAAGCCAAAAACCATATTTATTCAACAAGCTACTCGACATAGGATTCTTCCTTACTTTTGATACATAAAAAAATATTAGTCAATTTTAAAATCGTCCTAGAAGTGAATTTCAACTTCATATTACCAATGCCTTTGACAAGGACAATTAAAGCATTTTTCATGTAAAGAAAAGTGTCATCAACAACTGTTTCTTCGATTTTGAATAAATTTTGGTCTTGCAAATGCTGTGTATAGATCCTGAATCAATCCATTAGATCATCTTATCCTCAAGAACGTTGACCTCAGAAACAATTGTAACCAAATGATCATTGCTAATTGCATTAGAGGAGTCGGCTGCCTTTTCTTTTTCAAGCTTCTTTTTAAGGAATCAACATTCATTCTTGTAATGCCCTTCTTTCTTGCAAAAGAAATATTAAAATTTCATTTTCTTATTTTTTGGTTGACCATTGCCATGGTTTGGCTCTTTGTTTCTAGGCTTGTTTAAAGGATTTCAGGTTTTCCTTCCTTAACCATATGCATTTTAGATATCTAACTTTCATATTCCTTTATATTTTCCTACACAAATTTTGTGAGCAAGTTCATCAGGGGTTATTTCACCCTTCTCATATTTGAGTGTTCTTTAAAAGTCTTTCCAAGATGGGGGCAATTTATCAAAAATAGAGGAAACAATAATGCATGAATCCATATGCATATTATGTTCTACAAAGTGACTCAAAATCCTCTCAATTTTAGAAAATTGCTCCATTACTAATATATTATCATCCATTTTATAGTTAGATAAACAAGAGACCAAGAATTTCTTACTTATTGCTTCTCTTGCATATACCTAGCCTCAAGTTTGTTCTACAACTCCTTGCAGTCTTTATTGGATAATGAATGCCAAAGAGAGAGTCACACATGGCGTTGAGAATATGGCTCCTACAAATCTCATCATCTATCTCCCATTTTTGCCTCCTTCGAGTTTGAGCCACAGTTTCATTGTCCTCTTCAGCTAGCCCAGCAATGTTGAGGACACAGGCAACTTGAATTGTCACCAACAGGAAGTGGACTTGTTTCTACCATCTTATGAAGTTACCACCATTGAACCTCTCAAGCTTGATGATGTTGGTTGTTAGGTCCCTTAGAGAAACCATTGATACAAGCAAAATTCACATTTAGATTGTTGGAGAGAATTTAATAAAGAGATTGACAACAATGGCTTCCTGGCATGTATCTAAGTTGCCACTTTTCTAAAGGTGAATTTGTTCTCCCTTTAGGATATAATAAAGCAACAAAGAGCAACCTTTGTATGTTGATCTGTGAACTTAGCAACATTGTGTACATAGTAAGTACTAATAGATTTTGGTTCAGTTATAACTTTCACCTCTAATATACTTTTTATAAAGTAAAAACACGTTATTAGACTCCTAAAAGGATTAGAATAATTGATTCTTTACTTTTCTAGATTAATCAGGTCGTTCTTAATAGGATTTTATATCGTATTAGATATAATCCTACTTGAAAAAGGACTCTCAGCGAAAACTAGAATCGTGATGCATGCATGTCACTTGACATGCTTGTGTACAGCCTCTCCTCTACTCAATCTTCCGATGCAGGAGTGTCACCTGACACGCTCATGCACAATAGCTTCCCATCTTTACCAATGTAACACGACACATGCATGTCATTTGACACAATCGTGCAGCCTTTCTAATTTTGAAAATGTCTAACATTACATGCATTAAAATAGGCTTGATTACCAGAAAAAAAAAATCATGAACTTTGCACTTTATAACAATTATATCCAATTTCTTTAAAAATTTGAGTTTAATCATATGAATTTCTATTCTCGTAACAAATCTAGCATTGGTATCATTGAATCACACTGACGTAAATTGTCTAATCATTTTGATATATAATCGGATTGAGTTTGATTAAACAATCCATGTTAGCGTTAACTATATTTAGAATGTCGTTCAATAATATTAAAACTAAATTTATTACAAAAATAGAATTAAATATAATTGCGATAAAGTAAAAAATTTATGATTTTTAATGTAATTAAGCCATTAAAATATTAGTACTATAATACCGGTTACGTAATACAAGTTAGATCAAACGAACGAAGTACAAAAATAGAGTAATAGTTTTTAATTTTTTTTTTTTTATGTTCACTACATTTAATAGTACAAAGGACAAATTTGGGTAGAAAATTATTTAATATAATTTGTGCAAAGGTACAAAGAATAATGGAATATCTTTCCACATCTAGAATATTATCTTTAACTTCTTAAACCTGGAATTTAATAATGCTGCAATAGCTAGGTGGGTAACCCATGATGGGGCCTCCTTGTTTTATTTAAATTAAATTAAATTGGTAATTGTGGCAGTTACTGCAATCCTTTGAAGTTTAAGCGATGAAATATCTTTCCACTTCCACTTCTAGCTACTGATTTTTTTTCTTTTTTTTTTTTATTGGGAGACCCAATTGATTAATTCTGTCAAAAAAAAAAAAAGGAATAATTATTCCTTTACACATATCATAATATTCCGTTTGGTAGAAGTATTTGTTAAGTCATAGGACTAATATTAGTACTAGGATTAGTTAAGCAATATAATTAGTTAAATTGGCTCTCGTTTGATAAAAATATTTTAATTTTAGTATTAATTAATCTAAATTTATAATCTCATATTTGGTATGAAGATTTAAATAATATGATAAATGAGTAAAATAATTAAATTACTTAAATTCCATTTACCCTATATATAAAAACTATTGAATTTCTATTTTCTTATTTGTTATTCTCAATAATTATTTTTAATATTTTTTGCTAATTTTGAGTCTGAGTTTCAATCACCAATTTTATTGTAAGTTTTGTTTTTGTAATTTTATTTTTAATTTTATGACTTGTTTTTCCTTTTCAATTTGATAGAAATCAAATGAGATGAAAAGACCATATTTTTTCTATTGTGCAATTCAATTTTTAATCTCCAAATTCGTTGATCTAGAATTTTTTTTTTTTTTTTATTATGCCTATGGCAATTGATCTAGACTGTCGCAATACCTTAGCATTTGATGGGTTGAAATCAATTGATTGTTTTAGAATTCATTGATTGATAGATTGCTATTGGTTAATTGTCTAGTAATTTATTGAAGAAACTAGGGTTTTTATAATTCTAAATTTAAGGATATAAGAAATCCAATTCATATGCTGGCACGAATGCCAAGTTCTAAACCTTGAGAATGTATTTATACACTTCCACAAATTCTAATTAGCTTCTAAAAACTAGTATAATTACCCAATTGCTCAAGATGAAAATTTAGACATTCTTTAATCTATTAAAATTCTTAATACCCAATAAAAATACAAAATACAAAAACTCACAAAACTTTATGCATATGCCATTGCAAAGGTTGAATAATGGCAAAATATGCTTATTACAAAGCAGTAAAATTTATAAAAACTCCAACGCATGAAGTGTCAATTTGCTCCAAAATAAGCTTTTGACCTTAATTGGCACAAAATAGGATGACAATGGTTACAAGTTTAATAGGTATTTGCGTCTATCTAAATTCATTTAAACTCTAATAGGTAACTCTATTAGAATTTTGAAACAGGTTTGAATAGTAATATTAATATCCGTCACATATTTGGGTAAGGTATATATATATATATATATATATATATATGATGTAATTTTATTTTTTTATTTTTAATGGTTGATGAATTACAAAAATAATGGTTGGAGATTTTAAATATAATTTTTTTTATTAAAATGAACAATATTTAATTTTATTAATGTTATTTTTGTACAATTTGATAAATTATTTTAATTTAAATATATTGAATTATATTTTATATTGTATTTTGTTTATTTTATTTTATTTTATAGTAATTTATGATAGATTGTTTACATATATTTTAATTTTTAATTATTTAGTCGGCTAGAATTTTATTTTATTTTAAATTTTTTAATGGTAAACGGGTAATTAAACAGGTTCGGATATTAATTGAGTAATGTTAATCAGGTTTTGGGCGGATACATGTATTAACGTTATAATTTTAAATGAATTTGAAATGGATTCGGGCATGAATATATATAATCGGATTCAAGTTCAAGTATGATATTTTTTACAGATACCCTACCCATTCCCATAGTACAAAGGTTAGGATGAATTAAGATAAATTAGCCACAAAAGTCAAGTTACTCGTCAAATGTTGACTGAATTTAAATAAGAAATTTTTCATAACTTAAAAGCTAATAAGTGAAACTCGAACCCATTACTCAGATTCAACAAATCCAGTATAACTAAGTTACTCAGATTCAATGAAATATAAATCACATGATAAAAAATAGACTTTTGTTGCAAAAATAGACCTCTAGAATCGTATATGTTGCAGATTAGAGCTTGCTAGTTTTCTCAATGATAATGGCTGATAGAGAAAGCTAATATATATATATATATATATATAAACAGAAAGTCAAATTCATTTGGGCTTGTCTCCCACTTCAAATAAAAAGCAACCGGATATAGTATGAGTTGGCAATCAAAACGAATATGGATAGAACTTATAGCAGGGTCTCGAAAAACAAGTAATTTCTGCTAGGCCCTTATACTTTTTTTAGGTTCATTGGGTTTTTTATCGGTTGGAATTTCCAGTTATCTTGGCAAAAATTTGATATTTTTATTTCTGTCTTAGTAAATAATTTTTTTTCTACAAGGGATCGTGATGTCTTTTTATGGGATCATGGGTATATATATATATATATATAAGCATATGTAATTTCACTAAAAATGAGAAAAAATCACCTTAATCAAGAATTAGAGATAAGATTATATGGGTGAGGGAGAAGAGGAAGGGTAGTTTAGGATTTACAATTTTAAAAATATAGGAATTAGTAATCCCATTATAAAGGGATTAGTAAAGATATGAGGTAAGAGTATTAAGACTTATTCCATGGGTTTAGTAATCCCTTTAGGATTACTGAGCCATACTTAATTTTTGAACTAAACAAAGGATTAGTGACTAGCTTAGTTAAGCAATTTCATGTATCCAATGGGTTGTAATGGCATTAAACTCCCACCAATTGGAGGATAGCTGTAAGAGGACTCGAATTCGACATTTCTCACATTCTCACGAGTGAAAATATCAAAGAGACCACTCTTTGATTATTTCTTTTTCCTTTAATTTCTTAAAAGTGGAATTAAATGATACTGGATTTTTATCATGATAGGACCCAAACTGTTTGATTTAAAATAAATTGACAACTCCTTGCCCTCCATGATGCTGCAAAACAGAAGAAAAAATCCACTCTAATATAGCTTGTCATTACTTCTGCATTTGCGCTATCCATATATATTGATGGATTTTCTTTATTACATTGGCTCTAATTTAATTTATTCAATTATAATGGAGGCTAAATCCATCTCTAGCCTCCTGACTTTTTTATTTTTTTTTATTTTGCCTCCCAGATAGGTTTTGAGTACCAATTGCCCCCTGAATTCTATTTTTGTTCAATTTATTCCTTGTGAAATTTAAAAAAGGCAACAATTTGCCTCTTCGTGTTGACATGACAGCCAAAATCACATTAAAAATATGAAATCACATTTTAGCTGCCACATCAGCACAATAAGGAAAATTGTTACATTTTTTAAATTTTATATGGAGCAAATTGGATGAAAATTAGAATTCAGGAGACAACATGTGCCAAAAACCAATATGGGGGGCAAAATGAGAAAAAAATGAAAAACTCAGGGGCTACTAAGATGTTAAGCCTGAGACTATAATTTATTTGTGC
>CATIWF010152663.1:0-51377 GCA_949630135.1 Balakata baccata | reverse complement strand
CATTATAAACAGGAGTATGTTCCATTATATGCAATATACGACAACATGATATAAGTATAATGATATCCATAGGTATAAGGTGTTACAGTATCCTAGGATACAGCCGCCAGTTATCTTAAATACCAGTGATAGGCGAATTTGTCTTAAGGACACTATGTGGAACACAGACCTCAGATTTGTTCTCTTCCTCTTGTCTTTTCATGTGAATATTGAATTAACAATTCTCCCATAGTTTTCAAACAATCTTAAGACAAATTCTGTTTTGTTAATTCTTTATTCGAATTTATTAATTCTTAGAACAAATATTGTTTGTTTGCTATCACAATGAAATGGATAACACGATATCTGCTACCAATGTTTAAGATGGTTCCCAGTCATTGGCTTCTGCTGCTCAAGTTATCTCTTCGGTTATGCTTTTGATATTACCTGTAAACTATGGAGAGAAATCGGAAAAATTCAATGACTTGAATTTCAAAAAGTGGCAGTAGAAAATGTTGTTTTACCTGACTACCTTGAATCTTGCACGGTTCTTGGCTGAGGACGTTCCTACTCTTAAAGAGGATGAGCAAGATGTCCAAATAAGGATGACATATGATAGTTGACATCATTCTGACTTCTTATATTGGAATTATATCATGAATGAGCTACATGATTCATTATACATTGTGTATAGTGGAATCAAGATTGCTAAACAATTGTGGGAATCATTGGACTGGAAATATAAATCTGAGGATGTTGGTGCTAAGAAATTTATAGTGGAATATTTTCTAGACTGTAAAATGGTGGATTCCAAGATTATGGTAAGTCAAGTTCAAGAGCTTCAAGTTATTCTTCATGATATTCATGCTAAAGGAATGAACTTGAGTGAAATCTTCCAAAGTGGTGCTAAAGATGACTTCTAGGAAGGAGCTGACTCTAACCAATTTTTGTATGTGCCTAATATTTGCAAGAATTCGGTGTCAGGTTCATTATTGAATAAGCATGGGTTCAAAATGGTTTTTAAGTCAGACAAAGTTGTTTTGTCCAAGGGTTGAATGTATGTGGGGAAGAAGGTATGCTATTGATGGGCTTTTTAAGCTCAATGTAATTATTATTAAACGTAATAATGAAAGTACCTCTTCTGCTTATTTGCTAATTTTTCCAATTTATGGCATAGTAGACTAGGACATGTTAATTATAATACATTGAGAAGGTTAATTAACTTGGATCACATACCTAATTTCCATATTGATATAAAACATAAATATGAAGTTTGTGTTGAGACAAAACTAACTAGATCATCCTTTCAAAATATTGAAAGATAAAGTGAACTACTTGATTTAATCCATAGTGATGTATGTGATTAAAAATTTGTTCAAACAAAAGGTGGAAACAAATATTTTATCACATTTGTGGATGATTGCATAAAATATTGTTATGTGTATTTGCTTAAGAGCAAAGATAAGGCTATAGAGAAATTTAAACTTTATAAAATTGAGGTTGAAAATCAACTCAATAGAAAAATTAAGGTATTGAGAAGTGACCTTAGAGGTGAATATGTGACACCATTTGGTGAATTCTGTGCATAATATAGAATTATATATAAGACCATGACACTATATTCACCACAATCTAATGATGTTGCTGAAAGGAAGAATTGTACATTGAAAGAAACAATGAATGCAATACTGATAAGTTTTGGGTTGCCACAAAACATATGGGGGTAAGCCATATTATCGGCTAATTATCTTTTAAATAAGGTGCCCCATAGTAAGTAAGACAAAACTCCTTATGAATTATGGAAATGGAGAAAATCATCCTATAAATACTTACAAGTGTGGGGTTGTCTTGCTAAAGTGATCGTTCCTATACAAAAGAAAGTGAAAATAGGGCCAAAATCAGTTGATTGCATTTTCATTGGTTATGCACATAATAATAATGCTTATCGATATCTTGTGCATAAATCGGGAATACTAGATATTCATAAGAACACAATTATAGAATCAAGAAATATGTCGTTATTTGAACATATATTTCCTTGTAAGACTTTAGAAGAGGTGCATTCGTCCAATCAACCTCTTGAGGCTATTATTGGAAATAGTTAAGATCAAGTTCATGATGAAGAACTTGGTTTGGAGGATGAGTCTATTGAGATAGAACTCAGGCATAGTAAAAGAGCAAGGACAGAAAAATCTTTTAGACCATATTTTTTGACCTACATGCTAGAGGCTGAACCTCAAAGTTATAATAAGGTTATAAACTCTTCAGAAAATCTTTTATGAAAAAAGCTATTAAGAGTGAAATTGATTTCATCATGCGAAATCATACTTGGGAATTAGTGGATTTACCTCCAGGATGTAAACCATTAGGATCTAAGTGGATCTTCAAAAGGAAGATAAAGGCGGAGGTTCAATCGATAAGTATAAAGTTAGGCTCGTGATTAAAGGTTATAGGCAAAAGGAATGTCTATATTATTTTGATACTTATTCCACTGTAACCAGAATCAATTCAATAAGAATGATTATAGCAATTGTTGCGTTGCATAATCTAGAAATATATTAAATGGATGTAAAAATTGCTTTTCTAAATGGAGATTTAGATGAAGAGATCTACATGGCACAACCTGAACGATTCATTATCTGAGGATAAGAAAAGAAAGTATGTAGATTGGTTAAATCACTGTATGATTTGAAGCAAGCACCTAAGCAATGACATGAGAAATTTGATAGTGCAGTGCTATCTATTGGCTTCAAAATCAACAAGTATGATAAATGTGTTTATGTCAAAAGCACGAGTGATGGTTATGTCATATTATGTTTATATGTTAATGACATACTCATTGTTAGTAGTAAAGACAAGATAGTCAAGTCTACCAAGGATATGTTAAAGTCAAAGTTTGATATTAAAGATATGGGACTAGTAGATGTGATTCTAAGAATTAAAATTACTAAAAGATTATATAGGCTGACCTTGAGTCAAACTCATTATGTTGATAAAATACTTGGTAAATTCAACAAGGATTATACAATATTGCTAGAATCCTATTGGACTTGAGCCTCTATCTATCAAAGAATAGAGGAGAAAGTGTCTCAAGTAGAATATACACATGTGATTGGTAGTCTGATGTACTTAATGAGTTGTACAAGACCAGATATTGCTTATGCAGTGAGTAAACTAAGTCGATATACGAGTAATACAATGCTAGATCACTGGAAAGGAATTGAAAGAGTATTTAGGTACTTAAGGTATACTCGTGTTTATAAACTGTATTATACCAGATATCCAACTGTACTAGAAGGTTACAGTGATGCAAATTGGATTTCTTATATAAAATATTCAAAATCCACTAGTGATTATGTATTTACACTAGCTGTGGCTTGAAAATCTTCTAAACAAACTATTATAGCCAAATCCATTATGGAATCTGAGTTTATTGGATTAGATAAATGTGCTAAAGAAGCTGAATGGTTACGCCATTTCTTAGAAGATATTCTGAAATGGAAAAATTTATGCCACCAATATGCATACATTGTGATAATCAATCTGCAATTGGAAGGGCACAGAGTAACATATATAATGGTAAGTGTAGACATATTCATCATAGACATAATATCATTAGACAATTGCTCTCAACAAGAGTTATCGCTGTTGATTATGTAAAATCAAAGAATAATATTGTGGATTCGTTAACCAAAGGGTTAAATCGAGAGCAAGTTGATAAATCATTAAGAAGAATGAGACTTAAACCCGTAAGAGTATAATAGGTCGATACAAAAGAAAATCCAATCTAGTTGACTGGAGATCCTAAGATCTAGGTTCAATGGGACAGTGTAAATGTAAAGACATGGAAAGATCACTGTGGGGGATAAATTAGTAAAGATTAAAAATGAGGTTAAGATAGGCTTTTAATAATACATTTGTGTAAGGTATCACCTATTAGAAGTGAAGCAGGGCCGCTTCAATGGAGAAGGTGTTAAATTCAATTCTCTAAAACTCTCACAGAACTAAGCAGATGTTCAGGATTAAAATGAACATAACAATGAGAACTAAATTATGTCAAGAAAGATTCCTGTATGGAGTGTATCATATTTACTCAAGTAACTGAATAGTTCAATAACATCATGTCAACTAGACAATAGGTAAATTAAATATACTTTCATAAGGAAAGGTTCAAAGGGTAACACATACCTATCATGTGCAGGTTTCGATCGTCAAACTCTATCACATAGTAAGTCTTTGTTCGTCTTACTTTTTTATCCAATTTTATTCAAATGGGGGATTGTTGGAAAAATTGTAATTATGAGCCATTTTGAGAGGGTAATTCGGGTGGATCCCACAACTCGATTTTTGAAGAAAGATCCGAATATGTCAGAACTATGAATTAATGTATTCATATGCTCAAAATAGAGAATGTATGAATAGAAATTGAAGCTCAAAGTAAGCTCATTGCTAAAGAGATATAAAAAGGAAAAGTGAAAGTGTGAGTTGTCCCACATCACTAAAAATGTAAACTTGGACTTCTATTTATATAGTAAGATGCTTTCTTACATGAGTAAGAAAGTAATATGGAAAGCTCTCTCTCGCACGCTTGGGCACCGAAGGGGTGCAAATCTATGGTTTGGGATAGACCAATCCATGGGTGCGCGACCTGCGTACATGAATGTCAGCCGAAATCCCATGGTCCAAACCAAGCTCAATTTTTACATTTTTTATTTCTGGAAATTGAAGTAACACTCCCGTGTCGATCAGTGTTGATTCCATACTCCCGTGTGGATTCTACACGCCTATATGAATTGTTTTCCAGATTAGTCTCTTGAGCTTCTTGTCTTTTGAAATTTCATTTTATGATATTTCAGAGATTAAATTTACTATTATTTGAAAGTTACAAAGGTATTATTGACAGCCTTTAAAAAGATTAATCACAATTATTCTCATATCTCCTCCATCTAGTATAAATAGAGGTTTTTGGCTTTTGTTGAATGACTTTTGGTTGAGTTTTTTGCTCTTATTAGGAAATCTTCTTCTTCCATTTTCTTATTCTCAAAGTGATAGACATAGTGACATATAATCAGTTCGCTGTAAGTATATGTTGTGTATTCAATATCTACTTGATATATGTTGTATTCTGGAAGACAGACGTCAGTTATCCTAAACACTGGTAGTATGAAGCGAATTTGTTTTAAAAACACTATATGGAACACAAATCTCGGATTTGTTCTCTTCCTCTTGTTTTTTTAATGTAAATATTGAATTAACAATTCTCTCATAGTTTTCAAACATGCAGTGTAGTCAGAAATTTTTCGATGGGTGACAAATTTATAAAATAAAATTTATCATAATTTATAAAAATCAAAATTACAATTTATTAATAGAGGGAAAAAATTAAAAGAAAAAAATTATAATTATTCTTTATGAATTCTTATGTTTTATATGCGATTTATAATATCGTTACTGCTAATATTTAAAAATAAA
The DNA here is from genome assembly GCA_949630135.1 of Balakata baccata. NCBI lineage: Eukaryota > Viridiplantae > Streptophyta > Magnoliopsida > Malpighiales > Euphorbiaceae > Balakata > Balakata baccata. Next base: position 45,926 of record CATIWF010152663.1, on the reverse strand, counting down.
TTCATTTTTACAAAAGTAACTAAACATTAAATATAATTGATAGAATATAATAATAAATCAGATTAATTATACTATAAATATTAAAATTATAAATTAAAGATTACGATTATGAATTGAAAAGGTTAAAAGCTTCCTGATATTCTCGGTGTTTAATTTTTCTTTTCTTAACAGTGTAGCCATATATGGTTCCATGTATTGTCCCGTATTGTTAATTTATTTTTAAAAACTTTGTTGGTTCAAATTATGGAAAAATATAATCTCTTGTATTATTATTGAGTTGTGATAGACATATAACATATCATATCAGTAATGGGAAAGGGATATTATATTTTTTTAAAATACAAATAAATAATATGAACTAAAAATTAAATTTATAGAATAAACTGGACTATAAATATAAAATAGGACAAATATAGAGGGCTATATATGCCATATGCCGAACGTTCACTCGTTTTGAAGTAAATGCCCTTAACCCATACAGCCATACTTATCTCATTCTTTCACTATTATTTCTCCTACCGACAAATATTCTACTAGATAAATTTATCATTTATAATAACAATAAAAAATAACTGATTTGTGTAAATTAAGGTGATCTCAAATTCGAGTCTTTTAACCATAATACATCAATACTATTAGGAGTTTATCGCTGAGTGTAAAGAAAATGACTATCCTTATGTAGTCCATTGTTTGGATGTGCTAATAAATAAATAAATAAGTTGATTTGTGATGCAAAAATAACCAATATTCACTAACTAAAATAGAATAAATTATTAGGACATTTTTGAAATTTGGTTGAATATATGATGAGTGTTGAATCCATAAAAATAAATCTTTACTCTCAATATATATAATTTTGTATATAGCAGTGAGCAAAGTTGCTTCCACATGGATTGGTATGATAAATTTACTGAAAACAATAAAAATGGGGTTTGGAATTATTGAGAACTCAAAAAATTAAAAAGACAACAAATCAAAATAATAAATACAATTCAATGGAGAAGACTTTTGGCTAAAGGAATAAATTGGCTTTGATTCATGTAATTGATTATCGATTCAAGAGTCAAATTCATATATTCAAGAATAAATTGGTTATAGCTATTAACAAGCTGTAATAGTCAATCTCTCCTTAGTGTTTCGATAATTAAGACAAGCTCTTTGATTATTTTCCTAATCAATAGATAACGCTAAACAAACTCTTAGGATTTAATCTACCAAAAGCATTAAGAACTAGAGAGACCCAATTCTAATCAACAAATTCACAAGCTCGGTTTATTTAAATTAGATTATAAACCTGCATAACATAAGTCAAAAATTTGTCCATAATCAACTTATATTAATTGCCACTTATATTAGACCAAACAAACAATTACGGATTTGAAAGATCTAATTAGCTATAGACTATTTCATTAATCAAATAATATGTCTTTTTGTTCAATTAATAAAGATAATCATTTCAAAAAAATACAGAAAATATATAAAAAAACAAAGATATATGAACCATAAATAAATCAATTATATCTCACAGTTATTATAGAATCAAAGCTTCATTATCCTTCAACTAGAAAATAGAAGTTTAGCTACTCATAGTGGGAAGAACAATGCTGGAAAAATAAAAGTAATTTGACAAAATAATGAAAATCTTCTCATTCGGGTAAATTTCAACGACGGTACCTCAATTATGTAAATTATAATAATTCATTACTTCAAAAATTATTTGTAACATAAAATTATCTCAACTTTTATTTTATAATAAAAATAATATTTGAAAAACTGAATTGTTACAATTTGTATAGTTGGGGTATCGTTAGTGAAATTTACCCATCCTCCTTCACTCTAAACTCTCACTAATCTATATATAGAGGGTCTTCCTAAAGAGTAAAAACAAATATTCCTAAATAAAAGATCTTATTGTTTCCTATTCCAACTCAAAAACCTCCAATTTAGGTGTATTTCATAATTTTGCAGGAAATAAGTCGTCGCGCGGGTGATAAATGCCGCGCACGTGACAGAATGAAGACTTGGAATGTGACTTGCAATATCGCACACGTGACAAAATGATTTGACGGGATATAGTGGTTCACAGCGCCACAAGCGTGATGAACATCACACATGTGATAGGAGCAAAGGCAAATTGGATGTTGAAGGCATCGCAGACGCGACGGTCGTCGCGGGTGCAATAAAAGATAAATCTGCACATTGCCTCAAAACTTTCCTAATTGCTGGAAAATCATCAATTGACTCCAACAACTTTGCTTTAACTTCCTTTTAGCTCTATTCTTCAATTAATATCTTATGAGACAAAACATAATCAAAATCTATTAATTAAATGTGATCAACCAACAAAATAGGAAGCAAATTTACATAATAATATGATCTTTATGCATATTATCAATACACTAGTGAATCATTTTATTTTTTGAAATACATTATAAGATCCCTCAAGTTTTGTTTAATACACGAAAAAACCATTTGTTAATTTTGAATAAAATATTCCATTAATCAACTATAATATTTTGTTAATCAACTAAAAAAATATCAAATATACCTTTATTTATATTTTGATAAATTTGACATTTAGTTAATTTAAAAAATATATTCGAAGGAAGAAAAATAAATTTGACATTTTGGTATCAAATTGATGATAATAAAACTTTTTTGGTTTTTTTGATATTTTTTAAGATAAAAAGAGAATGACAAATTTGATATTTTATTTGTTTTTAATAAAAAAAATAAACAGAACGGCTAGATAGTGTATTAAACCAAACCTGAAAAACTTCATACGGTATTTCAAAAAATGAATGAACTAACTAATGTATTATACTAAACTTTAGAAGTGCTTTAGTAATTTACAAAAAAAAAAAAAAAAAAAAAAAAACCAATTGCAATGCAAAAATCCACTTCATCTCTATTAGACAGTTTCTCCACTTTCTTTGCTTATTTGTGTCATGTCATCATTTTTATTTCATTTTCTTCTCTTATTGGTGAAGTTTATTTTGTTGACCCAAAATCAGTTGAAGAAATAAAGCCAAAACTGTATACCCTTTTTTTATAGTTGTGGTTTTTGTGTTGTTATAAGGATGGAATAATCCAATGAATGGATTTGGAGAATTCTATTATATTATTAACGTAATAATATATATACATCAACGTGATCGATCAATCCCACTGATGTAACTATACAATCGGAAAACTGAATCAACCCAATAAAGAGAAAATCACTAGTTGTGGGATTTAGATTTCGTTTTCTCAGTGTTTCAGCTTTCGCACAGTTGTGATGCCTCCATTATGCTTTCATCACCAAACTGGAATGCAGATAAGATAATCTTTCTCTAGTAGGACATGGGTTTGACACTACGGCCATCGCGGCTCGAGATGTTGTAGTCTTAGAAAGTAAATTAACCCGTTTATATAATTTTATTAGGGCTGTAATCGAACTGAGCTGAACTGAATATTGATGAGCTCGAATTCTACTCGTTTAAATATATTATAGGTTTGAGTTCGATTCAAACTTTTATAGTTGAACTCGATCTCGGCTATTGTTTCAAAATTATTGAATTCATGAGCGATTTGAACTCGGCTCATCAAAAACTCATTTATTATATGCTAAACTAAGCTTAGTTCAAATTTGGCTCGTCAATTAACAATGATAAAAAAGCTTTAAACTCGATAATAAAATATATGAATGAGTTTTAAACGATAAATAGTGTTAACCTCAAGCTTGAAAACTTTGAGCTCAATAAAGTTTTCGAGTTCGGATTTGAGCCCGAATTTAGATAATTAAATTTAACAAATGATTTCGAATGAGCCTTTTTCAAATTAATACCCGAATAGCTCGTGAATAACTTTATTCTTTTACTCCTCTAAATTTATGCAACTTCTACTGCGTTAAAAAATTTGAAAGCAGGGTCCCAGTGGAAAACACGAGATGCATAAAAATAAATATTTATTGATCATTTCAAAGTTAATTAGCTGAGTAGTCATCATCATCCATAGTATCTAACTGTACTGAATCCTGTTTTGCATTTATTTACAGAGAAGAAAAATCTGCCATCAAGCAGATATTCGAGGACTGCAAAAACGAAGCAAATAGCCAATTAGAGTTTCTTAGCCAGCAGGCTCTGTCCACAATATACTATTTCTGAAAACAACACACCGGTACCTGTCGATGTCAGCAGGCTATGTCCAATATATGTAGATATGCATGTACTCTTGCATTTAAATAATAGAACTGGAGTCTCTTGTCTGTGACTAATAGGGTTTATTCTCGGAGAATTACAACAATATCTTATAACTATCTAATATATGTAACAATTCATTATTTAAAATATTATTTATAATACAAAATTTTTTAAATTTAATTTTATAAAAAAATTTTATAATTTAATAGAATCGTTTGATTATATTGTTTAGAGAGAAAATTAAAGAAAATATGAAAAATAATAAAAAATATAATTTTTTTTGTACATATGACATTTATAAAAAATTTATTTTTTTGATGTGAAAAATGTATATGAATATTTTGTTAAATGACTTAACAAATTTTGACAATAAATACTTTTATATTACAAAATTAAAATTTAAAAAGTTTTACAATCTAACTTATGATTATATGCATCAGGTCATTATGAAGAGTTCATTATGAAGAGTCATAATCTGCCTCTAAAATTTAAGTATGAACTCTTGATGAAGATTGAACTGATTTATCATTGAAAATTGAACTTTGATATTATTACAAGTTGAATAATTAAAATATTATTAGTGTTATTTACCCGTAACTAATATCAACTTGATATGACTTTTGACTAATATGTACAAGTATATGCATCTTTTTCATGTGAAAAAGTGCTTTTCCTTAGGGTTGTAATAGCCAATTTCAATATTGATAAACTCAAGTTTGGCTTATTTAATTTGTGAGAGGCTCGAATTCGATTTAAATTTTTCTATTTGAGTTTAAGTTTAGTTTGTTTTAAAATTAGTAAGATTGTGAGCTGCTTGAATTCGGTTTATAAATATCTTATTTATTATACTTAACACGTTTAGTTTGAATTCGGTTTATTAACTAATAATAATAAAATTAAAGCTCAACTTCGGCCTGAATTCAATAACAAAATATAATATAAATGAATTTTAGACAAATATGTTTAGGAACTTTTAAACGAACATATTCATAAATCCTTTAATAAACAAGTTCTCAAATTAACGAACCAAATAATATTCATCAACTCTAACTAAATACTGATATTGATTGAATATATCTTAGCAAATGGAGTTCGTTTATACTTTAACATTTCATGATTATTGTCTCTTATAAGTTGTTAAACCTTAAATTCTTCATCTGTGTCGTAGGAAAACTAAACATCGTCAAGCTATTTGTTCTAGATAGTATCCAGTTTATGAAATGAAGCATTCTTATTATCATGCACACACTTTCTCATCTTTTGAAAAAAGCATTTTTCAGATTTGAAGAGAAACAGATAGATAGATATATGCTTTCCACAAGCCGGTTTAAAAATAGTAGTTTATAAAAAATTAATTAATTAATTCAAAAAAAATTATAAACCTAATTTTTTTGACACCAACAACAAATCACATACACCCCTATATAAATGACATTTAATTTACTATATCAAATTGTTCTTTATTTCGGCCAAGAAATGTTTTATTTTGGTTATGATATAATTAAGGCTTACAAAGCTCTAATTACTCTCGAACTAACAAGATAATTTACTTATACTAATATTAAGGCCCCATTTGGTTTGGTTGTTGGGTATAGCTGGTAGCTAATAGCTGATAGCTAATAGCTAATAATTGATTTATATTAGTGTTTGGTAAAACTGATTCAATTGTTAATGTTAGAATATAAAATTACCAGTAGGGCATTATTTATATAATATAAAATATATTCTTTATAATGTATGAATAAACAAAAAAAAAATTAAAATGATAGTTTTTATACAATTATTTATTTTAATGATTAAAATAATAATAAAATATGATAATTATAAATAAAAATTTTCAAACATTTATATTATATCATTTATAAATATAATTAATTAATTTAATATATTTTTAATATAATTTTCTCTTTTATAATATAAGAAGACGAGTTAAATGGTGGAATATGAATATTGATTAGTGATAACAAATATTAAATAAAAAATAATTTCATTATTTTTTAAAAAGGATACTTTTGTCTTTTGTTCTTAAAAGTTGCAGCTGTTTTAAAAAATTTTCAAAATGGAGCTTTTTTAAACACCTACTTTTTTGACATAAAATAACTAACAGCTGCTATTTGAAACATTTTACTAGATACTTTTATAGCAGCTATTGGGTATAAAACAACTGGTTCAAAAAAACTGAACCAAACACCTCCTAATTAGCTTAATTTTGGAGACACTTTCAAGGCCTGTAAATTATATTATGGACCTAGGTCTATGGAATATTATGGATCCAGAGTCCATCACACGTATAAGAGGTAGTGATAATTTTGTAAATAAAACAAATTTATACATTTATTAAACACAAGGTGACAATTTTGTAAATATTCATCATCTGTTTATTAAGAATGTTAATTAGTTTAGTGAGAAATGTTTATTACGAATAAAATAAAATTTCATTAGTTTATTACTACAAAAACTAAAGAAAATAATTTAATATTCATTAAATTAAATACACAATGCATCTTTCTTGAGAGGTTTCAATGGATTCATACCTAAAAATCAAAATAAAAAAAATAATATAGTATTCATTAAATTATATATACTAATAAATGAAATGAATCTTTACTAATAAACTAATTAATCTTTACTTTATTTTTAATGAATTTATAGTTTTATAATAAATGAATATGTTTTAATAAAGTAATGAACTTTTACTTTATTATTAATGAATCTACATTCTATAATAAATGAACCTGCGATTTATTAAATATAGTTTACTGATAATGAACTTATACTTTACAAGAAATGAACTTTTATGAATAAACTAATAAACTTTTATTCTATTGTTCCACTACAAAAAATTTTCGATTGAGCGAAACCAAAAAGGCGTCGCTATAAACAATATGGCATCCCTAAATTGGCTTAGCGACGCCATAGCGACGGTAAGGCGCTGTCTCTAAAAACGTTGCTGCTAAGCCAATTTAGCGACGCCAGTAGAAAAGGCATCGCAACAAGTTGAGACACAGGTGGCTTGTCGCTAACTACACAAACCGCGTCACTAAATAGGCAACACTAATTTTTAGGTGACACTCCTAGCGACAAGAAAGTATCATCGTCAAGGTTTTAAATGTAGTGACATGTTCTTGGCGTTGCAATGTATATTTTTATTTAATGTTATTATTTATTAGCAACAAAAAGTAGCCCACTAAATGCGTCGCTTAATTATATATATATATATTTTAAAATTCATATTTTAATATTAAAATTAATTTGCTTGTAAAATAATATAATCAACCTGGATATCACATTGCTCATCTTAAACACATCATTCTGCATTCATCATAATAAAAAATTAATTGTTTCACTGTGCACAATAACAATAAACTAAGTAAGAATATTAATCTAAACTTTTATTCAACAATATGTTCATAAATGCAAATCAGTGAATTGATACTGCTGCTAAAAAAGAAAGATACATCATGAAGTGGATGCAGGATCTCTAGGCGAGGAAAACTAATCAGGAGTGATCCAATTATGTACCAAATCACGCATCCATTCCTCCATGGCAGCCTGTAGTCATTGCTCAGTCTGTAGCTACGAATCCCAAATGCGCTTCACAACAAGTTGCTCAACTTGCCCATTGAACATCCTCTCCATCTCCTTCCTAATCTGAATGCGAATATTTTCTATATCTGCAGTGGAGTTGACAGTAGTTAATCAGAACTAAGATCAATTTCATGAAGAACCTGATAAATACCATCACTATGAAGCCAATTGCAATATGGAATGCAACCTTGGTGAATTACGAAACACAAAACAAAAGTTAGATTTCTATAATTCACAAGCTAGAAAACATATATCAAAGCAAAAGCAAATTGAGCAATTAAAAGTGAATAAATAAATAACAAGGAATCTAACATATATAAGCTAAAAATTTCATAGTTTTCATACATTCTCAAACATAATTTATTTAACTCTCAATTCCTGTCAACAATATGCAAATCATGCATATTGAATAAGGTCTCATATCAACTGGTTGGTTCTTTGGCCTACAGCATAGTTTACTGCAATTAATTAATGCAAATTAGCCTTTTCTCTTCTCTTAAAGAGGAAATTAGTCTCATTTGATTGCTTAGTAAATAGGAGAGAATGGAACAGACCATAATGAATGCTCATCACAAGGGTGAATTACATTGCTTTTCTTCTCCCCTTAACATTTTTTTTTATAGTTATTTTAATTCATTATATAGGTGCCTAATTAAACTTACAAGAGTATTTTCACGTGATCTTTAACTTTATAAATGTAAATAAATTTTAATTTCATATGTAGATTCATGAAGTTGCTAGCTCATCATATTATTCTTTCAATAAATCTTGACTAAACTATATGATACTCATGGTTATTAATTAAAGATCTCTATTTTTACATACATGCTGGCATCTTATGTTGTTCTACTTGGCTTGTCAAGTCAAACAGATGTGCCCCTACAAATTATATAGCAAGCTATGAATGTTTAGTTATATATATACGAATAAAGATAGAATTAACTTTTATGTATATAAAAAAAATCAGTTTAATAAAGAAATTTATTTTCAATTACAAAAATAATTAAACTTTGATGAACAAAATCTGTATATTGCCTGATTCATCTCAAACTAATGAAAGTCAATTAAATACGCTAAGAAAAACAACTCCCATCTATGAACACATTTTTTAATCAACGAATGAGTTAATTCCTCACTACAAATGCTGCAATATAAATCAGCAAGTGGTGTATATGCCAGTAATCAACTGTCTGTCTTCTTTTCTACCCAATAAAACTTTCATCACATGACTGAACATCTATGCTTGCCAGCCCCCATATATATATACACAACAAGAACAAAATCACGAGAAAAATCAATCAACACAGGGCATGGCATTCAGAGTTCCTTTAGATATTGCATATATTATTTCTATTTATTTGTTCATTTGAAGAATATGTGTATAGGCATGAGGCTTGTTCATCGACTTTGCCAACAAAGATAAATAGAATTTTGTAGAGTTGAACAATAATTTCTATTTTTTAAATCAAATGATGACAATTTATTACACCACCAAAGACATAAAACATAAATTGATGAGGAGATATAATTTGACTGATTCGTATAAAGTTAGACAACGCAAACCACGACCCTACATATATAGACAGAGAGACGAACAATACAAGAGAATAGAAAAATAACTTTAGCCCATGTATGATTCAATTAAAACTGAGAAAATCAATCCTAATCTAAACAAAGGGAAAATTTTTGCACAGTGGTAAACAACCAAATAAGGAATTTTAAGTGAAGGCATACCAACTACCTAGTTCATACTATCGGCAAGAATTCTGAATGACAGTTGATTTCTGATGTCATATAATATACCCGGCTTCTCAAAATAAATGCAGCAATCTAAATAACTCAGAAAAGTATAATAACTTATGACTATGTATTATGTATGATCTATTATCAGTACCAGTCTTTTGATTCAATTTTACCTCTACCCATTTATCCTTTAAAATTTCAGAATGGGTCTTTGATTTCTTAACTTATTTTGGGCAGATAATTAACAGAAATCGCCAAAGACTAAAGAAAACAAAAGACCTAAAAATTAATTTTCTTCCTAATTGCCAGGATTCCTCAACAACCAAACATGAAAATTCAGCCAGAAACAAAATCGCATCTGACCAAAATAAACAAAAATGAAAGAGTAAGCATTAATAAACAAATAATCCAAGATTTTCTTTCCCTTGTTTTCAAACTCACCTTTCTCAGATATCAAAAGAAACATAAAGAATCAATAAGAGAAAAATTACCCAGATTATCAACAAGGGTTTGCCATTGGAGAACCTTTAAGTGGCCAGGCAAGTGTTGAAAATAATCTTTACCATAAGGACAATTTGTGCAAGCAAAGGTGTCGAAAAACATTATTGGTTCCGCCGATGCCATCTCTCGCTCTCACTCTGTCTTTAACCCTCTATTTTCTTTGGATTGATGGCACTAAATGACATCTCTGGTCTTCAAAGTATACTTTATAACACAATATGGGAACAAAAAACCCACAAAAAGAGAAAACAATTCTCTAATCAAAAGCAAAGCTCGAAATCCTCAACGAAATGAAAGGTAAGTTAATGTATGGAACTCGACGACTGTTACTAGGGTTTTCACAAGAGCAATAACAGAGGAAAGAGGTGAAACGAAGAAGAAGGAAGAAAAGAGTGATGCAGGAAGCGATAAGAGGAGATGGAGAAGGTTTAGATAGCTAGGGTTACCTTACAATATGTATACATACATCGTTCAAACGACGTCATTTTGAACATGGGTTTAAATTTTTTTTTTTTATTCTGCCAAATGCTTTAGAGACGCATTATAGTTGTCGCTAGTTATATGAAACTATCGTTTAGGCTTTCCGTATTCGTTTCGAAACTCCACAACAGCGTCGCTAACTATACATAATTATCTCGTCATGTACGACCATATTTAGCGACGCCCAATATACGTGTCGCTAAGCAGAGAAGCAATAAGAGTTGCAATTGCGTCGCTAAATTCACTGCCAAATTTAGCTACGCAATTAGTGTCGCTACATTATTTTGTTTCCATGTGTCCCAAAATCGTCACTACGTCTCCATCACAATTTGTTGTTGCCTTTGCATCACTACGTGTCGCAATGGCGTCGAGCAATGCCATATTAAGCATCACAATTTAGCGACACCACATTATCCATCGCTAATATACGTCGCTATTCTTGTAGTGTTCGTAATGAACCTTTCAGTAATAAACAAATGAATATTTTTCTATAAACTAATGAATATTTTCTCAAGCAGATAATTAATATTTACAAAATTATCATCTTGTGTTTGATAGTTGTTTAAGTTTGTTTTATTTATAAAATTGTTATAGCCTCATATATGTATGATGGATCATAAATCTATAATGTTTTATGAACCTAGCTCCATATTAAAACAATTGTTCAAGGCCTGATGACTTTATGGGACTCATGTCTAGAAGCCCAATTCAAGGTTTCTTGAGAAGAGAGTTGTTATATTATGCACTTGAGTGCATAGTGCTAGGTGCTACAAAGGCTCATTCACCTGTGTAAAAGTTAAAAATCGCTTTCCTATAGATTCATTATTTAATAATATATATATATATATATTATTTTATAACAATAGATTCATTATTTGTTTTCATGAATTAATTTCATCTTTTCATGCTTGTTTGATTATTATTTAATATTATAGATATATTATTTTATAATTGTATACTCATTATTTGTTTCATAAATTTGTTTCATATTTTTTTATGTGTTTGATTATTTGCGTACTAAGTTCAGATTCATTATTTAATAAATAAATATATATATATATATATATTATTTTATAACTGTAAATTCATTTTGTTTTTATGAATTTCTTTCATCGTTTCTTATATGTTCGATTATTTGCTTAACATGTCTAGAATCATTATTTAATGACTGTAGATATATTATATTATAATTGTAGATACATTATTTTATAATTGTATATATTTCATGAATTTTTTTCATTTTTTCATCTATGTTTGATTATTACTTGAATTCTCATAAATAACATTTTCAAATGAAATATGTTCATTCATTTGCAATCGAACAAAAAATTACATAAAAATAAATCAAATAACAAAAACAAAATAAGTAAGAAAATCTTGACAAAAAATTTAATTACTATTTATATGAATAAAAAATATAAGTATACTATTTTAATTATATTTATTTAACTAATAAATTATTCTAATTTATTAAATATTATATATAATTTAAAATAAAAATTAAGTGAAACCGGCCAGAACCGTTCTTTGGATAGTTCTGGTCCCAATATTTTAGGACCATAGAACCAACGGTTCCAAACTGATAATCTTGACTAGGTTTAGCAATGCATGGTAGTCAGTCACTATTCTAAAAGTTTAGTGACTAATTTTGTCTGTCAATAAACCTGTTGTTATTTTATTTTTGAGCGTTTAGGGACGAACTTGATTCATTGCTATATAAAGATTTAGTGACAGATATTGTAACATCTCATTTATATAATAGGAATAATCTCATCATATAAATGAGATGTCACATAACCAGTTAATTAATCCTATCGGAATTAATTTTTTTATTATTTCTATTTATTTGCTTATATTAGATTAGACATGTATTTCCAATTTATTTCCTTACGTCTCATTGTACACATACCTATTACTTATTATAACTGTCATTCACATTTTAAATATTTTCATCAATGAAACATACTCTTAATACATATACAACACATTATCTAAACCCAAATGCATGATTAAAAAAATTAAGACAAAAGTATAAAGTAACCAACTCAATGGTCGGGTCTTCAGTGTCTCCTTTGATATGAGCTCGAACTCTTCTTGATTAACTTTAAATTATAATATCTATAAGCTCCAATTTCTGCGTGAGAGAAATCCATTCTAAGTCATCTTTAGCTTATTAGTACATATAAACATTGAAGTTTTCTCATGCAGTCACACAATTGTATGACATATATTTCATGTCAAATATTACAATAATAATGCATTTATTATAAAAGAATGAACATATTAATACATATGATGATATTATATTTTCATAGCAACATATATCTCATTTATTAGTTTAACTTAATGTGTTCATAATTCATGTCTTGCCAAATACATATAAACAAATTCATTTTATATTTCACGGTCAACTTTTACCTTATTCCTTATGTTATTTAGTTAATTTTCATATATTATTGTAATTTAATTAGTTTCCATCTATTACTTTAATTAATTATTTATTTTCATCACATGTATATTTATTTGCCATATTGAATATTCATTTTTTTGCTTGCACAACTAATTAATCACAAAGTTAAAATCATGTCATCACATAATATTCCATCTTATTTGATCAATTAAATAATATTAACATACTTTATTTTATTCTCAAATTATAAGGAAAATGCACAAAATACTTACATAATCAAATCCAACCAATTTTCAATACATTTTATATCTTTTCAAAATTCAAATCATGCCCAAGTTATCCATCTATCATATTCAATTTATAAATCAATGTTGAACATGCATTTGCTATCTTAATACTCACTCATACTCAAGTTCCATTGTTAAGTATTTTACTTTATATATATAACCACATTCATTATGCAATATATATCACAAAAGAAACTCCACATATTGATATAGTTTTCATGCAATGTATAAATAATTATTTCACAATCAATATATATATATACAATAATCTTACAATTATTTAATTCACTTATAATATTATTACTATTATTAGTGTTATTATATTTTTGTTCTTATCAAACCCGTAACACCTATGTCCAAACTAATTATAGGAATGTGGAGTTGGCATTATCAATCTTTTTAATATTGTCATTACCGGCTTATTTAAGTAATAGTGTCATCACCGGCTTTTTAAATAATAGTGTCATCATTCACATTTTAAAATAAGTGTCATCACCAGTATTTTAATAATACCGTGTCGTGTGTACATTTTAATTTTCTCCTGATTGACATGTCAAACTATCCGCTATTCTAGTTCAAGACTAGATGTATTAAGACTTTGATATTATAATCAACATTATTATCATTATTGTTATCACAATTTCTTTTTCAACATTACTCAACACATATAAATATTTTGATTATGATTTGCCAAATCACATGTTAATATATGTATCACATGTTTGTATGTGCCAATAAGATCAAAATCTCCAACTGCTATTACACATTCATATCATACCATATGAAAAAGATCAAAATGCAAATTTTATGCATTAGGCTTTAATTTCAGTTCATTTCTAGTTTGTTTCAAATTTTATGGTCTTCTATGAACTTTTAGCTTATTGTTTTAGCTGGAATCAATAACATAAATCATCAAAATCCAAGTTTCCTACCAAAAGTTATGACCTTTTTGCCATGAGATGTTTAATCAAATTTTACTCATCATTCATTTGGTATTACTTGATCCGAAATTTTGCAATTCATTTTGGACTTTGTTGCAATTTGAATTAGAAATTTTATTTTTGATAACATTTTTAGTACTATAAGTTAACTTTCATTTCCAATTGGTTTCATAACAATCCAATTACCACAACATGAGTTATGATTGAGTTTGTCAAGAATGTTCCAGTGAACTTAAAATATGACATCACTTAGATTTATTGCAAATCAATTAATTCATAACCTTATGCAATTAAGCTTATACCCAAAATTTCCAGACCTTAAATACATATATAAATCTCAACATTTCATACCAACTTACCACCAACTATAAAAACAACAATTTAATCCATAATATTGCAAGTCACATGCATAATCCACAATTTCCATGGTTATATAACATGTAGGATTCTTATTAAAGAAGCATTTGCCAATGTAACTCATTCATACTCTTAAGCATACCATTACCTTCATATACAATTATTATACATCCAACAACCACCTATTAATCCTTATTCATAAATATGTCATAACACATAAATTCATCATTTTTCAATAATTTATACATATTAACAACCCAACATATCTTTTCAAGTTCATAATCATGCCACATTACATAAAATTATTGATTAAGCATATACATGCACAATCAAATATGCAAAGTGGAGAACTAAAATGTAAATATGTATAGACCTTAATGGAGCACTACCCAAAATCAAAACCTATAAAGCTTGTTTATTCTTCTTGTTGGTCACCTCCTTCCTCAACTGATTAAGACCTAATTTGAAAATATAATTGACCAATACATTGTTACAATACTTATTCTTAATATGGTTTAAATAAATAACTAAAATTTCTCCTAAGTGGTAATGTGACCTTCTAGGATTATTGACGCAATAATTTTTTCTAGACTTGTCCAATTTATGTGATTCTTACTTCTAATTAAATTTAACACATAATACTATAACTTATTATAATTTTATAATTTTTGAAGCATTGCACTATTTTTGGTGAAATTCCAAATTTTGCCTTATTTTCTGCTCGTAGGCAGTTTCAAAATGCCATTTTTTAAAAATTCATAACTTGTATTTTATGGTGAAACTTTGTAAAAACTTACAATGGACATTATAGAACATTTTTCTTGTTTACCACTTTTACCAGTTTGATTTCCAAGGTCCTTAATTCATATGGACAATGTAACTGATTTAAAACAAGATAACCATCCAACCTGTATTTTAAGGTGTGGCTTCCATAGGGGTTTAGCTAAG
Organism: Balakata baccata; assembly: GCA_949630135.1. Taxonomy (NCBI): domain Eukaryota; kingdom Viridiplantae; phylum Streptophyta; class Magnoliopsida; order Malpighiales; family Euphorbiaceae; genus Balakata; species Balakata baccata. The sequence continues at coordinate 30,490 of CATIWF010152663.1, read as the reverse complement.
ACACAACTAAAACTTTTATGTTTTAACTTTGGTTAATTTAGTCTATAAACAACTCAAAAATGAGGATGAAATTACTTAAGCTGCAAGTACCATAAGCAATTCAATCAAAGGAATAACCATGATTCATTTCACTATAACTCGACCTACACAATAGAGGTTTAAACAAAATTTGGTAAACAAGAATATACATATGGCTACAACTTTTATGTTTTGAGTTTCTATTAGCAAACACAGTATGATATCCTATTGATACTCTTATAGGAACTAGTCTCAATCAATTATATATATTTCTTTCGATAGATCAAATCTTGCAAAATTATTTATATAGATATAAACCTAAGATATAAATCTATAAGTTTTATGTTTAAAACTTTTCTAGAATCAGTGTCTATGAGCATCAAAATTGGGATGCAATATATAGCTACAACACAACTCTAACAGCTCTAAACAACACAAAAACAATGGAGAGGAAATTACTTACCAAGAACAAATTGATTTGGAGTGAATTTGATATAAATCTTGATAGAAAGATTGAAGAAAATAGGGTTGCTATTGTTGGGAGAGAAGAAGAATGGAGAAAAGAATGAAAGAAGGGTGTAGAAGCTAGCCTTTCATAAGGCCTAATAGACCAAATGGCAACTCCACCGCCAAACCCATCCAATTCCCATCCATATTTTTTTTATTCAGCTGTCCACCTTTTTTTTTAATTAATTAATTAATTATTATTTTATTTATATTCTTTTTCTTTTCTTTTTTTTTTGCCATTTCTTTTTCTCTTTTTTTGACTTATTTATTTAATATTATTTCTACATTTTTACATATATCTAGTCTCACTAGTCTTTACTAAAATACAATTTAATCGTGTGGTCTAATATAATCAAAATGCTAATCAATTCAATATATTTTAAATTTCTAATTTAGTCATTTATTTAATTTTGTTCCTAAGGTCATCACTCTCACACTTATTATAGCTAGGTCCTAATTAGCGGACGTTATAGATATTATGCATTACTAACATGAAAGAGAGATGATGCGTTTTGATGCTCTAGAAATGGTTAAAATTTAATAAGAAAGTAGCTAAAAGGACGTAGTGTTATTTAGTGATGAATTCCTGTTCGTCACTAATTTAACAACATATTTGAATCAATCACTAATTTGGCGACATTTATAATCTGTCGTTGTTTATTAAATGGCTATAATTCACAGCTGATTTATCAACAGAACTGAATCTATCACTAAAGATCAAACCAAAACAACACAAAATGATGATTTTCTTATAATGCATTACTTAGATAATAACATGCTAGAGTGTATTAGATTTTTGTGGGTATAAAGAATAGGACTAAATAATTATAGATTTACCATTACTTTAAAATTAGCTTCAGCATAGTGGCAGAGCTAGGACCCCAGAGTTAGGGGAGACAAACTTTTTTTTTAGGGAAAACCTCTAAATTAAGGGGGCAAACATAATTTTTTTAAGGGGAAGGGGGGGGGGGGGGGGTGGCGGCGCAAATGTATAAATTTGCATATTATTACATGTATTTTAAAATATTAAGGGAGGCCAATTGCCCACCCTTAACTATATGTGGATCTTACTCTCTCTCTCTCTCTCTTCATTTTTTAGATAGTTTACTAATAAAAAAATTTTAAATAGAAAATGAGATAAATAGTATTGTTGGAATGCACAATTTTCAAGACAAACTCAAATATGGAGTGAAATAGGACGCACTGTTAGGAATGCTCTAAGAGTTATGTGTCTGCCTAGATGTTGGCCTTAATAATTGTGGATCTACCATTGCTTCAAAATGACTTAAACTTATCTAAAGTTAACTCCATTTTTTTTTGATAAGCCAATATAAAATTTTATTAAATAATGCAGAAAAACCACCAAGAACAAAGAACATAAAGTGATGAAAAAATCCTAATAGGAGCTAAATACAACAAGATGATTGACATGAACAAGCCACATGTCATAGCGAAAGAAAATAAATGAAAAGCTAACAAAAATTAAGAACAACCATGAGATAAGCCTGCAACTCTAACCAAGCTATAAAATATTAGACCTTGATACTCTTTGTTTAGCTAAAGAGAAATCCATAAAATTGCTTTCTCTTCTCGTATGCATAAAGAGGATCGATCTCAACCTCTGCTTAAAAGTTTCAATTAGGCAAAATTCTTTATGCAAATCCCACGGTTTAGAGATATCCTTCTTGGATAGCTTAACAATCACATTAGTTGAATCAAATTAAAAAATAATGCATGGGAAGAAAGAAGGATCATGCTCAACTGTGAACTACGTAACATATTTGATGGCAACAACCTCAATAATGTTGCAATCTATGACACCACACGATAGAAAGAATAAGCAAAGAACATTACCTGTAGAGTCCTAAAGGATACCTCTAACTCCTGCAAGTTCAAGTTTACTGAGAGTCGAACCATCTGTATTCCATTTAACAAAGTTTGGAGAAGGGGCAATCCAACTAGATATGGGAGGTATGTGTTTTACACGAGATTTATAGACCTTAATAGCATAAACACATATAAGTAAATCTTGATTTTGTAGAACACATTCATCACCAATGGCCCATATCCAAGAATCTGATCGGTATCCAATGAGAAAGAAAATATTTTTAGATTTTAAAGCTCTCCCCATAAAGACTACTTCATTATATTCTCGCCATACCGACTAGATAATAGCATGAAAAATAATAGACCAAATCTTCTTTTAGAAGGAGCCTATGACTAGAAACTCCCACTGATGAAAGAGGTATTTTAGGGAGTTTGGAATTGCCCAAGAGATACCCACCTAAGTACAGAATTTATACTATAAGACATAGATTACCGGGCATAAAACCAACAGATGATATGCTATTTCCACAACATTGTTATAAAGAGGAGAAAGGTTATTATTAACAAGAATAAAAGCATTTGCACTCAAAGCATCTCTAGTATTCAACCTATTGAGAATTGTAATCCACGTGAAAATTTCAACTTTAGGGGGAACAAGAGATTTATGAATTGCAACCACATAAGAGCTAGAGGGCGCAGGTATGGTGTGAGACATGGTTGCAACCATAGATTTGATAGAGAAGTTACCATTGGAATCATGAGACCAAATGAACCTATCATAGTTGTAAGGTGAGATGTAGATTTTGAAATCAAATTAAGCAAAAGATTACATTGTTCTATTTCCTAAGGTAGAAGAAGTCTAGACCATTTGAAATCCCATTCCCATTGAAAACCACCCCAAATACCCATTTCTTTAATATAAGCATTTTAATTAAAGGAAATATTGAACAACTTAGGGAAACACTTGGAAAGGGGTTCTTAAAATACCCACCTATTAAACCAAAACTTGCATCTATCTTTGATATCTATTCGAAGTTAATATACAAGTCAAATATCAGAGAGAAACATTTGAGGAGACGTTTCAAGTTGATCAGATCAACCAAGTTAGCATTGAAAAATAATAAAGTGTCATTAGCATATTGTAAATGAGAAATCTTTTGAGTTCATAATGAGAAAGGAAAACCAGAGAAGATACCAACTAAAGTAGCTTTTTCCTGAAAAACCCTCAATAGCCATAACAAAGAGAAGAAGAGAGAGCGGGTCACTTGGATGTAAACCTTTTTGCAACTTAATTTCCTCAATGGGACTACCATTCCTAAGAAAAGAAAATCTAGCTATGGATATACATTCATGAATCCAATATCTCCACTTGGATCCAAAGTTCATCTGACCTAAAATAGAATCAAGATAGTCCTAATTGATACTATCAAAAGCTTTTTGGTAGTCTAGCTTAAAAAAAGTACCACCAATGCCTACCTTTTTAAGATAGAGAATGATTTCATTGCTAATGAGAACATTGTTAAGAATGTTTTAGCCAAATAAGCAAGTACTTTGCTACACATCAACAATGTCAGATATAACAGTTTGTAGCATGTTGACCAAGATTCTTTATATGATCTCGTATAAACTTCCAATGAGACTTATGGGTCATAATTTTGAAACTTCGGTAGCACCTTTAACTTTAGGGATAAGAGTGACGAATGATAAAGAGATACCATTAGGAAGCTTTCTTATGGAGTAAAAATAATCAACTAGCTTCATAATATCAAAACAAATAAAATCCCAAGTCACTTTAAAAAAAGAGAAGTTGAAATCATCATGCCTTGGAGCTTTCCCACCCTTACAGGACCGAACAACCGATTTTACCTTATCAAAACTAAAAGGTAATTTTAGAAGTGCAGCATTTTTTGCTAACAATTTTCTAAGATCCGAATAAACAAGAGATGATCTAGAAAAAGATACCTCTTTAAAAAGCCTTATGTAATAATCTAGAACATCTTTGCGAATATCATTGGGAGATGTGAGCTTACCATCATATGTATATATGAGAAAAATTAAGTTTCTTCATCCCCTATCAGAAGTTATCAGATGAAAGTACTTGGTGTTTTTATCCCAGCTTTACACTATAAAGCTATCGATTTTTGTTGCTAAAATGATTCTTTTTGTTTCATTTTAGCCTAAAAATCTCTCCAAATAAGATTCCATTTATGCAGGAGAATAGACCTGTTATCATTTGAAGTAAAAGAATTTTCCAATTCTAGATCAACTTTATCAAGCTCAAATTCAAGCAACTCAATATTCCGATCAAGATTTCCAAAAACTTCATCGTTCCATTGAACAAGACGTGATTTTAACCATTTCAATTTATGAGGGATACAAGGTCCCCTAGCATCATTACTAGAAAAGCTTTTCCACCAAGATTTGACTATATGAATAAAACCCTTCGCTTGTAGCCAACAATCTAAAAATTTTGAAAGGTCTGGGCCTAACTTAATAGGATAGTGATATGAGAGTGCCTTCATAAGAGCCCATTGTTTAGAGCTTAGAAAAGAGAGCCCAGGTAAAATTAATAAGAAAGGGGTCAATTCTACTTTGTGCAATTGAATTACCCCAAGTAAATTTTTTCCTCAGTAGCAGGTCAATAAGTTGAAAATTGTGCACAAATGATTGAAAGTGACTTGAAGGTGGAGATGGATTTGATGCATTAGAAGTTCTATCCTCTGCAAGAAGAATAGCATTAAAATCCCCACCAATCAGAATGGGCAAGTTATATTGCAATATAGCATATTCCAATTCTAGCCTGATCAGCCGTTGCTCTATAGGACAACAAGGAGCATAAATAGTAATGCATAAATATCGTATCTTATTTGAACATAGAACTCCTTCTACAGTGAACCAAAAAGAGCCTTTATACACATTATCCACTGAAAAGAAAATAATGATCCCATATAACAATTATATCGCCAAAAGTACCAACTGAAGGAATAAAATCCCAGCCAATCGATCATTTACCCCAAATCTGTTTAATAATCATGTCACTGACAACAGAGTTTTGACTCTTGCAACATAAGGAAACCCACCGATTTATTTTTCATAAGTTTCAAAACTAATTTTCTTTTCACATCACATCCCAGTCCCCTAACATTCCAGCTCAGAAAGCACATCATAAAAAAATAAATAGAATCAAGTCGAAAGATAGAGATTTGAGAGAATGACACTTGTTTATCCCAGCGCTTGATTTCCTCAAGCTCTTGTATTTCGAGACGGTCCAGAATATCCTTCCTATTACTGCCAATAATCTTATCGACTTTTATACCAATGGTGAAAATTTGAACAGCTTCATTAGCAATGGTTGCTTTAAGTGTATCATGTGGAAGGAGAGAGAGAGAGAGAGATTCCTTTTATTCATATTCAAAATATCATTGTCGATGATAGACGTACCATCATTACTGGAGATTGAGATTTCTAAGTTTGAACTTATGGCCTGAGCTGAAGATACAGACATTTCTTCTTTTCAAATTTTTTTTTCCAAGACTAAAAAACCAGCATATTTTTAGGTTTTTGCAAAAACATAAAGTTTTAATTCTTTTGCGTTTCCTTTTGCCTTTCGAAGAAGTGACTTTTGGGGTATTATGGGATTCACCATTCAAATGAGCAGGGAGGTCAAATTCCACATTAGGAATAAAAAGATAGCCAGCACTAGGAATAATTGGAGAAGACAAGTGGTCATAAATAGAGCATACAGGGGAACTGGTCGAGGAATTTGCAAAGCATATAGGAGAGGTTATTTAGGAAAGTGGAGGAACACATGAAATAGATAGAAGAGTTCAGTTGGGTGAGGGTTTATAGGAACCGGTGGTGGGGTTGATGGGAGAGGACGGTTTAGTAAGAGGGCCAGGAAGAATATGGTTGGCTTGTAAGAAGAAGAGGAAAAAGAAAAGGAAGGGATAGATGTGGACCTGTTTAGATAAGATGGGCCAGGCTGAGCATCATCTACACCAACAGGCTTCAAAGGGGGAGAAGACAGGCCAGGCTGAGCTTCTACACCAACGTGCTTGGGAAGGGAAGAAAGCTTGGGCCTGAGAGGTGGTGAAGAGTTGGTAGGTGTAGCAGATGGATAAGTAGGCCTAAAGGATGAAAAAAGCAAAGGTAGCTGAAATAATTGAAATGGGTTAGCAGGTGATATGGGCAGGGCTGTGCGAGATCTAGTAGGCGTGGGTATTAAATGTGAAAACACTAGGCCCTTAGGGTGGTCATGGGCGGGAGAGAGTTGGTTTTTTCCTCCAGAAAAATTTATAGGACCCACCACCATATCCCTAGCTGTCAATGGAAGAGATTGATTTGAAGATGTATGTAATGCATCAGCTACACAAATATCCCTTTGCGTGGGAAAGGATGATTCTCGAGCACCAGAACCTTTTTCTATGTCTAAAAATTCAAAATTTGCTTCTTTGACAAGAAAGCTCCTTTCATCCTTCCAACACTTAGCCTAGTTATGTAGAGGAGATTGACCACCAAACATAGAAGAGTTGTCCAAGAAAGTTTCATAAAAAATTTAACAAGAAAGATTTACCTTGAATCACCAAATTGACTGAGCCCATGATAAACTCAGGCATAACAGTGCATACAAGAATTCTTCTATAATTAAGAGAGTCCTTGTTTTGAGTAGCATCATCCACAGAGATAAAAGCACCCAATAAATCTCTAATGCCTCTAAAAACAGTAGGACACCAACCATGAATTGGAACTCCAAAACATTGAAGCTATGAATATTTCTTAGAATTCACGATATAGGAGCTCTATTTTTCAATAACATCGAACCATTTCATTAGCCAATATGCATTATCATTGATCCATTTGTCACCGCATATAGGTCTGCATTTGACATTGTCGAAATTACTAATTCACGATTTGGCATGTAAACAAAGAAAAGAGAAGCAAATCTATTTTATACCCGATAAGTACCAATACGCAATGGGGAGTTGACTCCATTTTATATGAGCGAACGCATGATTAGAAAAAAAAATTAGAAAGATAAAAAAAAAAAGGTTTTCGAATTATAACAATTTTAGAAGAAAGAAGAAAATTTTTTCGAAATTTCTCAAAAGAAAAAAAAAAACTGGGTCATCAAAAACATTTTTTTTTAAAAAGAAAGAATATCTTGTTGTTGCATCGAAACATATAAATGTTGACTAATCTGACTAACATTGAACTTGGTAAAATGAAATGGTTGAATAATTGAAAAATGAGATTAGATGGATGATCCGATCCGCAGGGACCATGATTGGGAATTGTTTGATTGTCTTTCTCCGAGGATGGTTTGAAATCATCTCCCGGTAGGTCTCGCGGAGAATGTGAGTTTTTGTATAGTCAACAAAACTCTTGTTGAGCCGTTCCTTATTGACATTTAGGCTATCGAAGGCAAGTTAATCAGAAACCAATCTTGGTGACATATATAATGGAGGAACTACGAGCTACCTCTAAATAAGTTCTCGTGTCTCTCTATTCAAAGATTGAAACACTTTTGCTTTCGGAGGAGTGACATTATGAGCACAGAAAGTTGTTTTAGAGGCTGGATACTTGCTGATTTTGGCAAGATCAACAACAATCTGGAATTTGCCAATCCAAAGCCCATTCAGTCTTTTGATAATTTCTTTAGTATTACTATCTTAAAAGATTCTGATAAAACCAAAACGCTTTCCAGATCTGTTGAATTTATAAGCTATGTAGGCTTGGGCAACTTTGCAATGGTGAGAAAAAATTATTCTTCGACCAAAAGTAGGCCATGGCAGTGGGAGACTGTTGACAAACAAGTTAACTACAGAAGGGGGAGCTGTTGAGGGTATGGGTATATGGTGGAGGAAGGATGGCAGTAGATTGTTCATGTTGAGAGGGGAGGGAAAACCCCCAAACTTTAAAAAGTTAGTGATGCCCCCTTTTTTTTTACTCCACCACAATTATCTCTTAAACTTCTGAATTTTTTTCTAACAGAGAAAGTAAATAATTAATAGATTTTATTTTATTTTATCTTTTTTGTCTCTGTGTCGAGTGTTAAATTGATTTCAGGAATGAGAAATAAAGTTGAACCGATAACGAGTTCACCAATAATATATTACAATATTATTTTCTTTAAGTTTGCAACCAAAAATATTATATCTTTTTTTTTTTCCTATGTACTTCATGTGATTGAAAAATAGTGATTCTATTCTATATGTTAGTTTTTCTCTATTTGCTTCACTTTTATTTATTTATTTGTCTATTACAGCTAGGGGAGTAGAGAGTTATACTCTTCACTATGCGGATAGGAGATATGAACTCAGAGTTACTCTAAGACATATTTAACATTTTTCATTTTGGAATATGAATGAGATTTCATTCCAAATTTGAGTTTAATAATTTAAATATTTAAAAATGAGATTCTGATTCTTTCCGTATTTTTTAGATAAAACAATATTATATATTCCCAAAAAATATACTCAACAAAATTAGACCAAATATAAAAAAAAAAAAAAAATTCCAAAACATACCAAAGAAAAATTGGAATCCTAAAAGCTAAAACACCAATCTAAAAATAGCATATTGTTTACTATGTAATCCTATTCTTTTGGGTACACCAAACATGCCATAAGAGCTTTGCATGCTCTTCAGTCGTTACCACTAGAGTGTCTATATAGGATTCTATCTATTTTATTTCTTTGATGCTCATATGATATTACGAAGAAATTTTCTATTACGGTTTTTCTTGCAAAATTAGTTTATCTTGGGACTTAATGTAATTATTATCAAATAATTCCCTTCTTCAAATGTATATTATCTTCTTGTTTTGTATGAAACTTTCGATGTGATGTGTGGATATAAAATTAGCATCATTCATATTTAATAAGTTAAAAAGGACATTTTCGTATAAGACATATATTGCCTCTTGTAATTGTTCAGTTTTGTTATTTTACTCCATAAATTTTTTTTGTCCATTTGGCCATTTGAATTCGATTTTTGGTTTATTATGCCACCTGCTAATTATGTAAAATATTGTATTAGGCCCTCTCTATTAATTATGTAAAATATTGCATTTGGTGTGCCAAAAGCGTGGATAACAAATAGAGAAGGCCAAATGTAATATTTTACGTAATTAGCAAGTGGTAGAATGAACCAAAAATTAAATTCAAGGGGACTAATTACGTAACACCCTTCTATATAGCAGACTAACCACCACTTACAAGAGTGTGCTACTCAAATTATGTCATAATAGACTTTTAAAGCTGTGTCTGAATTAAAACTTTCACATATTAACTGTTTTGGACTATCTCATCATTCAACATAACAAACTCATTTGACATCATATTCAAATCTAAGAAACTGAAATCATAACATGATTTAAAAGTCTATCCTTAGCACAAACATACCCAAATTAAATCTTATAACGCAATCCAAAACTTTAAGGAAATTAAAATCATAAAAATTCTTTATTACATATCCAAAACTATATCATCATAAGTAACAAATAAAGAATGTAAAATAATAAATGCATGAAGACCGACCCAAAGGTCACAAGGTATCTGCTCTGACAATACTTCGGGCTCTTCACGTATCAACCTTCTCTACAGCTCCAAACCTACGTGTAAGACTGAAGTCTTATGCATTTGTAGATGGAGCTTCAACAGCAGTTAGGTTTAGAGGGAAGTTATGAGCATTACGTTCATGTAAAACTTCCATACCAAGGTTAGCACGGTTAATAATATCAGCCCAGGTATTAATTACATGACCTTGACTAAAAGCTTAATGGTACATATACACAGTATAATTCTAACAAACATTTATGGCACCATAAGTACATAGCATCTTACAACATTCATGTGTTTACACTTGTGTGCTTTTACATTTCTTTATACATATACATATTGTTGCACTATATGGCACCTTAGCATATAAGCGTACTTGGTAGCGGAAGCATCTACAACTTACAAGACTATGAGATATAATCATTATGTATATAATTATGTCAAGCTTTTAGGCTGTTGTATATAAGTCATAACATCTTTAATTTCGTCATCCAATACTCTATACTTTAACTTTTGGATACCTGTCATGAATAGAAGCACTCCATGGAGCTTCAACCACCCTATTAATTAACTTAACTAAAGTCAAGTGCGCTCCCTAGAGCTTCAGCCAACTTGACACTAATAATTGTGCTAGTAAAAAGGATCAAGTGCGCTCTTTAGGAACTTCAACCAACTTGTCCAACTAAGACTGTTATGATATAATAACTGTGGTACCAAGACCCTGAATGACATACTATCTATCCTATAGATGGTCCTAGTATGAGTAACTGGGCATTTATATTATGTTTCATAATTGTTTACCTGTTATCTTACGTTCTGCTCTATGTGCATACAATATATAGTTGGGTATGAATCACATACCTTATTAAATCCCATGGGTTATCCCATATCTATACAGTTAAATCAATGATATTAACATGTTATATGTGCTTGTTCAGCATAATAAGATGAGTATGCAAGCATGGCATGGAAAATTGAAGCATTTCAAAATATATATTAACTTATTTTTGCAGTCATGGGCGTGACTCTTAGGAGTCACGGCCGTGACTAGTGTTCTGATGGTGAACCTGGTTGTGAACCTAGTGGTGAATGCTTCTGTTTCATTTTGGGACTTGAGTCATGGACATGACTATCCTAATCACGGGTGTGACTATGTTTTCAACATGAAAATCATCTTATCATAGCAGTTATTCAACCCAAATTCACATACAAGGTTTCTATGGAGGTCCTGATGCCACCCAACTTAACAACACTTCACTTTATCATGCTAAAGCATGTCTTCCATCAATAAAACATAATCAACATATGGCATTCTAAATTTAATAGCATAAAGGTCATTAACCCAAGAGTTATTTTCCCTACTAACATACTCTTATCACTTTTTATTCTCATCTCATGCCAACTACCAAACTTTCACACATAAACACATACTTCAATTTGTAAAACATAAAGCAACAACCATGATATGTCATTAAGCCATTACCTTTCTTATATGCCATTAGAAATAGTTAGTTCTCATTTATGTCATAATGTCATACTCTCATGACATTTAGAAGATTACGAATTTATTTGTTTACCTTATATCATTTGTTACAAAGCCTCATACTTTACTTCAAACTCGGCATCATGATTTATTCTAAAGACATAGTACATGCACATTATGAATAATCCTTTAATTTCATTCATTTTACATATAAAACATCAGCACATGCAACACAAACTCAGAATTAAAGTGTGTATATGTACAAACCTAATATGAAGATGTAAAATTGTCCCTAACGTGCTCTCTCATGCGTCGGTGGTATCACCTCCATTACCTTCCTCGCCTACCGCGAATTTAACAACACAATACAACATTAATACATGCCTAAAGCAAGGTTCTATGAAGAATAATCAAAACCTCTAATCTATGATTTCTAGAACCCTAGGTAGAACCCTTAACTCCCGTTCTAAACTTTTAATTCGTAAAGAGAGACCCTTAAGAGGTTAAAACTCATCAATTTTTACATCGAATGACTAAAATTGGAGGGTTTCGGCCTCCCCTTTGCTGCCCCACTTTGAACTTTCGCTACTAAGCTTAAATTCTTGATTTTCTTGTTAAATCTTTGTTTAGGCTTAGTATTTAATGTTTCTAACTCAAAGAATCAAAGAAAAAACAGTGGAGAATCGACTAGAAATGGTCTCTAGTGTTTGGAGAACGGGGGCTAGTATTTGGGGTGTTATTTTTTTTGTTATTCTACTGAAAAACTTGACTTTTATATAGCTGTCAGGGGTATCACACCCATGATTCTCCAATCACGGCTGTGACACTCATCAGTTCTCCAGACACTAGAGATTGGTCACGCCCATAACTCCATGAGTCATGGCTGTAAACCTCTCACAAGTCACTTAATTCATCATTTTTCATTCATATCATGCCCCAAAACTCTTGGTTGCTTAAAAAATATTTATGTAAATATATTTTCTGATATTCTGGACCCTAACTACTGGGTATTACAAATTAAATAGACCAAAAAAAATTTTAGAGAGAAAAATGACAAAACAAAATAATTATAAGAGGTCATATATATCATTGTCCTAGATATTAACTATAGGTGTAAAGTAAGGGACATTAAATCATAGGAATGCTGTGTCATACACAGTACTTTATTTTTTCAGAATAAGGATAACCTTTGATTAATAATCTATCATTTAGTTAACACTCAAAATCATCCCAACTTTCCTCCATCAGAGTAGCTGAGCCAAGACAGCTAAATTAGGGAACAAAAAATTATAAGACTAAGTCAAAGGTATAAAAATATATTTTCAATATTATTTACATGAAGCAAATTTTAAAAAAATGATATAAATTAACGTACTATTACATATATTTTTAAAAAGTTAATGGGCAATTGCCTAAATTCAAGTAAATATGACTTTGCTATTGCAAGAGATATGAATCATGTTTCCTTAATTAGAAGTATCGAATTTAAATTCTAGATATAAAACATCTTTAAAATTTGAGAGATGAGTGTTTTACCGCTTAATAGACATATTTAGTATGAATACAGAGTAATAGATAGTTTAAAAAGAAAAAAAATCATCCCCTAGACAGTTTACTTGAATTTGTGGTGGTGCTAATAGGCCCACCTTCATATCAAATTATCAAAGTGTAATATATTGTCTTTCCTGAAAGGTCCATTTAATAAAGACAGTTTACTTGATTTTGTGTTTTGCAACATTTTTCTGATTTTAACTCTTTCATTTCCCTCGTCGTCGTCATCATCGTATTATTATTATTATTATTGATTGAAATACTGTGTGAGTATGGGTGTGAAGATAATTAGTCCACATCTTTTTTCCAGAGCAATAAATCCACATCTCATGTTTCGGAGAAAAATCTTCTCGTCCCTTCCGGTTGCTATCAATAATTAAATATATTTTTTAAAGATATGGAGAAATCAATAAAGTTTGCTTTCCCATCTCTATTCACTGAATTTTGTATTACTTATATTTAAATCACAATTTTTTATTTTGTAAGATTAAAATTACTACATTTTATAAATTGTTACAAAAAAAAATTATTACTGACCAATTTTGACGAGTTGTCACTTAGAAAATTCATTTTTTTTTTTGTATTTATTGAGTTATAATAGTATCACAACTCTACCGTTAATTGCTTTTAACCATATTTCTTGATGAATCGCATAAAATTATTACCGATAATGATATTACAACACTACCATTAGTTACCTTTGGCTACATTTTTTTTGCAATTTGTCAAGAAATGTGGCCAAATGTGACAGTGGTGGAGTTTTAATACTATTATAACCCAACAAATCTACAAAAATAAGCTTTCGGACTAATAACTCGTTAAAATTGATTGGCGATAACTTTTCTGTAATAATTTATAAAATTCAGTGATTTTAGTGTTACAAAACAAAAAATTGTGATTTAGATACAAGTAATACAAAGTTCAGTAACCATAGATGTAATTAACCCCAGCATGCCATATTTGTTTCAAGCTTCTAAACATTATGTGATGAATCATGAACTCAAATTTATAGTTGAGTTGTTGTTCTATAACCCTGAAAGACGTGATATATATTGACAAACACAGAAATGGCTGCCATCTCTTATTAACATCCGCACTATTGTCTAGCAAGAGCCTGAGGAAACCCAGAGGAGTTGGCTAGGGGAATGAACAACACAAAACATGGAAGAGGAGTGAAATCTAGGAAAATGACACTAGCTAAAGCATTAAGCCAGAAGAATTGTACAGAGACATGGATACGTATTAAACTTCAGTTTTACTAATTATCAAATTTTGATGACAATATAAAAATTTTAAAATCATGATTAAAATTACTTAGTGTAATCGAATCGAGTCAAGTCAATACAGTATTAGGTTCGAGTTTGACTCAATTAAAATACTCGAACCTTGAACTCGTTCAAACTTCTTTTTAATTATTCGAAACTCAACTCGAAAAATACTCGAGCTATTCAAATTCAACTCGATAAAACTCGATTGAGTTAAAAATTTTAATAAATAGTATAGTCGACTCGAAATGTACTCGATTAAGCTCGACTCGAAATAAAAGAGATATAGGAGTTTTTAGGCTATTTAAACAGTGAGCGTATAAATGTAATTAAATAAATAATAAAAATTCAAGCTCGATTAATCTCTCAAGCCTTACGAGTCCAGTTGTGATAGTCAAGCTCAATTCGATAAACTATTCAAACACGATTTAATTAATTCTGAATTGAATTTGAGTATTTTGCAAGTAGTTTAACTCGTTTATATCCCCATCCCAGGATTAGGACAGACAAAATCCATGGCTATGACCTCAGAATAGTGACGGATACTAATTACTCTCTTGAATAGTCGTCGCTAAACCATTCGGGCGCTAGAATTTTCCTCTACAGTCAGCAACTAACTGTAGTGATGAATGCTGTCTGTTGTCGCTAATCGGTGGCAAACCGTCTCTAGTTGTTTTTATATTTCTTTTTTCAAATTCACTCGCTTTTTTTAGCACTGATCTGAACAACGGACCTTTCGGTTGCTATTTAATATTTTTTTTTAAATAGTGGTACATCAACATTTTCAAGCTAAGTGTGAAAGAAACAAGTAGACATTTTAAGAACTTATGCCTAAACGGTGCCAACATGCTATTGCTTGTGGACGAGAAATCTAAGTGTGGTTCACGAACTTCTCATTACACATTGGTATAAATGTCAGGGTAATATATATCTAGATTCAATTTCAATGTATATTTTCATGTATAGATGAAATCAATCAAATTATATCACATCACACATCATATTTAATTCTAAAATTTGCTATTTAATTATTCAGCAAAAACTATAAAGAAAAGTAACCAAATAAGAAGTTTTTATGCAAGGATGAGTTGACATGAAAATACAACTGCTTTAAAAACTCTTGTAAGTATTTTGCTAATTTTCCAGACTCTTATCTGAAATAAAAATAATTAATATCAGCCCGTTGATATATATATAGAGGAAGAAAGGCCAACCAAATGGTATGCATATTTTTTTTCCTTCTCTCTTATTATTGAATGAAGTTATAAATAATGAGTATATATATAAATTGTATTAAACAAGCCAAACTACTATCCGGCAAAATGTTTAACTTCTTACTTTAAGTTAATCGAGTTGAACTTAAATAGTTTGTTAATATGAGTTTGAGTCACATAATATATTGTAAAACTGGTAAATTTAATCGAATAATTGTTCTTTTTATTATTTATTAAATTATTTAAAAGATTCAAATTTAATTAAATCAAGTTAATAACTCGGTGAATTTTAGGTTTGAGTGAAGTCAAACTGAGTACATTAGTTTTAACAGTATTACGACAGCGGCTGGTGGAAAATACTCTAAGTCTAGTTGGCTACGCTAGTTGCTTTCCCAGAATATCTGCTTGATTGCAGATTTTTCTCCTTTGTAAATAAATGATTTTCAGAAGCAGCTAAGGCATTGCACAATTAACTTTAATTAAGTTGGGTCGTTCTGCAGACTTCATTTAACAGAGATAAAATGAGACGATATGCTTTAATGTTTTTCTACCTTGATAGTTACTAAACAAGTTACACAAGTCAGCCACGTAACTACTCTAATTCCATTTTCTAAAATATTCAAATTCTATTAAAAGTTAATCCAATGGGATAGCCTGAATCAAGTTCGAATATCATAATACTTAATTTGTAAGGCTCTCAAATTTAACGAAATAATTATTTTTTTATTATAAATTTAAATATATTCGAACTTAATCAAGTATAGTTAACTTTAATTGATTTTGAGTTGAACCAAACCGAGTATACTATTAATTAAAATATTTAGTTAATTCAAGATTTATTAAGACAAAACTAAATAGCTCAGAATATTTTTTTCCATATAAGTTTTAAATGATAAAAAGAATTCAATCGAGTTTAAATTCGAGCATCAAATTTTATAATTGAGTTGAGTTAACTGAAATTATATAGACTCGCTCGGATACACCCTATCACCAACTAACGAGATAACGACTACTCACCTGTACCCCCAACCCAAACAAAGAACAACTTTAAGGGTAAAATTAAGAAAAGAAAAAACATTGAGGGAACTTAAAAAAGTTTTTCAAATAAATAAAAGGGTAATTTTAAAAATATTTTGTTTGCATTAATGAGACGATATCCATCACTGATCTCATCTCCCATGCATCATTAAATCACTCTCTCCTTCTCCATCGTCTCAGCCCTATAAATCTCCAGTTTTATTGAACAAACAAACCCATAACCATTGTACCCTTCTCCTTCACTTTCTCTTGGCATATTATCAACCTTATATCTCCCGCCCAAAAAAAAATAAAATATGGTACGTATATTTTTCTATCTCTTTCTATATAAATGCATACATTAATAATGATAGTCTAGTTTTATTTTTTTTTTTAATTTATAATTCATAAGTATACATAAGTTCATGGCATAATAAATGACTATTTTCCGGCCTGTGAAATGTGGTTTTAAGGAAAACAGCAGTTTTCCGGCCACCGTATCGTCTTTTCTCTCTTTCTTTTTTTTTTTTTTACTATTATTAATTATTTTTAGTTTTTTTGTTAGAGTTTGTTGTTTGATTTTGCTATAGTTTAAAGGGAATAATTGTTTGGCTTCTTTGTGTTAGCATTGCTATGATTAAGGTACAAGTGGTGGGTTTATTAGCATCTTAATTGACTTTTAAATTAAGGAAGTAATAAGTAAGACAAAATTCTTTCAAATAAATAAATAAATAAGAGACAATCGGTATTTTGACCTCTTTTTATGGTTTAAAGTTGATTATCACTATAAAATGCTTTGAGTTGAATGTTAAAAAAACTAAGTTAAAATTTTTTTATTTAATTTATTGATATTTTTTAATTTTTTATAAATTATTTTTCTTAAATCTATTTATAAGAAAAATATCTATTTACATACTTTTTATTAAAATAATTTTCAAAACTCAAAAAAATATATGTTTTTTTTTTCTAGAAAAACACTTTATAAAATGCAATATCAAGCAGAACCTTTATTACCAGTACATTTTTATACTGAGTTTCGTTGTACGAAACTTCTTTATGTATGATATAATTAAAATTATGAAAAATACTTTTATGTATTTTATTTACAAATTTATAAGTTATTTTTTTTTTGTTTTTTTATGGAACTTAGATAATAACAGTTAAAAATAATGTTATTTTGTTTATTAAACTTCGACCAAGCTACATGCATTTTTCATTATATTTGTCAGAGAGATTATTAAAAAGGAAACGATTTACTTATTTATTTATTTATTTATTTGTGAAATTAAATTTTATTAGGTTAGAGAAGGGAAAGATGATACGAGAATTGTCCTAACAAAGCCTATGTCATTAGATGGAGACTTTCATATTTATCAGGCTCCTAATCTTATTCGTCGGATCTTAAGTCTATTTAAGAATGTACGGCCCGGATCTAATCTTTCCAATTTTCAGGCAAGTCAATTTTTTTTAATCATATTTATTTGCAAAAAGAACTTTAGTTTCTAGTCACATTACAAAAAGAAAAATAGAACTTTCCTAGTCACTAGTTAGATATTGTAATACAAAATTAGATTATAATCTAATTATAATATAGTTTGATTATAAAAATAATTTAGTTTGACCAATAATTTTTTTTTTTGGTAAAATAGCTTATTTAAAAAAAAATTAGATTATAGTCTCTAAAAAAAAGCTAGTAGAACTAGAATTCAATTTAAAAAAAAGCATTTAAAATAAAAATTATATATATATATATATATAAAATGTTAGATGACAAAAATGGACTTTTTTTTATTATATTGGAATGCGATATTTAATATAATTTTTACAATATATAATATACATATATAATACAAAATTTATCTATATTATGTATTTAAATATATGTTATATAATATTTTTTAATATAAATATATATATATATTTTTATGTAATTTTATATTTTTTAATTAATTTTATCAAACACTTTAAATTAAATTAGTTAGACTATCTACTACCAAGTTTTCAACTTCAATTTGGTTATCAAATTGAAACTAAATAATTAGCTAGTTTTAGCTTACATTTTTCCTTCAAAACAGTAACAAGTAAACTGCGTTGTTTGTAAATTATAAGAACAAATTAGTGAAAACCCCATAAATTGCAATTTTAATAGGTAAAAATAAATATTCAAAACCTGACAACACACTCTTTGCTGTTTGGCAAATGCCATCTGAGATCATCATTAAAAAAGTTAAGACTTGAATGTATGGAATGTTAATATTTATGTTATTGTTAATGCGCTGTCAGTATTTAAAATGTTTGTTTTTATATGTTAAAATTAAAATTACAGGGAATTTTCAATAATTTACTTAAATTATAATTTAAGTATGTTCATAAAATATTTCAATAGATTAATAATACAATTACATATAGGGAGTGCAATTGGACTCGTTCCTATGGTGCCCTGCCTTGAATAGCTCAAATTTTTTCATCATTTTCTTGCCCTGATTTAACTCCAAAATTTTTTATGGTGGGAACAGTATGTACTATCCTGCCCCAATGTTTGTCCAGATATATTATATATTTTTTTTAACTTAATTAATAATTTTTTGAAAAAAATAAATTAAAAATATAATATTTATTTCAAACAAAAAATATTTTTATTTATAAAAACATATAACTAACTAATTAATTAAAGTAATAAAAAAATATTTTTAATATTAAAATAAAATAAAATTTTTTAATAAAATTGGGATTGGGGTCAGGGTCCTTGCATGATAGGGAGATAGGGTCCAAAAAATTTTTCCCATTAAGAGAAGTTGGAAACAAAATGAGAGTTTCTGGGTCGAAGACAAGATGATGAAACCGTCCTATTTACATTCCTAATTACATATAAAAAGATTTAACAAAACAAATAATACAATAATATATAAGAAATATTGTTGAATTAGAATACAATTATTTTTTTAACAAGTCATTAATTTCAATTTTAAAAATTCAGCTGCCACCTCAATTTAACCTTCCGAAGTCGCATCTCCAATGTTATGGTGAAACGGTGTATTCAGTGAGCAAAGATATGTTGAGAAAGTGCAACAGTGGATTGACTTCATTAGATAGATTCATAGCAGTGGTTGCTTGGAGCATTTCCACTACTCGTCCTGCTATATTTGGTGTTGTTCCTTACAATCCTACTCTTGGTGAGACTCACCATGTCTCTAAGGGAACCCTTAATGTTCTGCTTGAACAGGTACTCTTTACTTTTCACAATCTCTTACACTGATGGATTCAGAAATTTTGTCAAGTCGAATCTATATATATAATAAATTTCATTGGACTCCGTTTGTTGAAAATAATGGGATTCACTCGTTAAAGTAATGGATTCATATCAATACTTTAATATTTTTTTAAAAATAGTGCCATCCAATAACCCTACTCTTTTGAATATAGGTCCGCCCATGGTTTTTAGGGAAAATTACAAGTTACTAGCTGTAATTTGGTATAATATACTAGCATATCTATAAGGTTTGAAAAATATACGATTTGATCTATATAGTTTGACATAATATGCTAATACTTTTTACAATTTGAAAAAAAATATAATATACTAGTGAAAAAAAATATTCTCTTTTACTCAATGGGTATTAATACAGTAAATCAAAGTTGTAGGAAATACCAATGTAATATATTAAAATTTCAAGGGTAAATAGTATAATTTTCAAATTTTAAGAAGATATTAGTGTATTATGTCAAACTACAGAAATAAATTATATATTTTTCTAAACTCAACGGGGTACTAGTGTATTATATCAAATTACATTGGGCAAATAGTAATTGTCCCTAATTTCTAATTATAATACATTTCATTTAGTAATCAAGTAAGGAGTAATTAATTTGAGTCACTTGCTTTGAGCTTATAAGGTCTAAAATTAAGGTAAAATTTTTACATTGTTAGTTTCTCAATCTATTGAACTCTAATTGTTGGCTTGCAGGTTTCACATCACCCACCAGTTTCTGCACTCCATGCAACAGATGAGAAAGAAAATATTCAGATAATTTGGTGTCAAAACCCAGTTCCTAAATTTTGTGGTATTGTGATCTAACTTCTTATTAGACCCATAGTTTTCATTTTCTATTAACATATTCTATATTGACGGGTTATAAATATTCTTTTTAATAGTTTGAATAATCTTCTTTCCATGAACTAACTTTATGGAGTAAATTAGCTCTAAATCATTTTTTTTTCTGAAGCTATCGAAATCTAGAAGCTTATGAATTCTGACTAATCCAATTCGATTCGGGTCGGATTATAAAAGTGTAAAGCTCTCATAATGCATATTTTTTTGCATTCACAAGACTAGAACTCGAGACCTTATTTAAGGGAATCAAATGCCAAACTACTTGAACCAACCTACGTTGGTAGCTCCAAAAAAGATAATATAAGACTAGTAAATCTTTTTATGTTGGACCATCTATACTATTCATGTTCATTCATAGTAGCAAATGTCTAGTTCTAGGGAGTGTGTTAGGATATCTCACATTGAGAGACTATAAGATATAATTGCTCCTGAATCCTTATAATATATTGGACAATCCTCCTTTTATCTTTTGCTGAGTAAGTAAGCTTTTCTTTGTGCGACTTAGTGCAATTTAATCCTTTTTCCATTTTTTCTTGGTGAAATATCAAATATTATAGGGACTAAAGTGGAAGCTGAGATTTATGGGAAAAGGCAGCTAAAGCTATTGAATCATGGAGAAACATATGTGATGAATTCACCCAAGATGTTGATTAAATTTCTTCCGCCTGGAATTGATTGGATTGGCAATGTTAGAATCCATTGCCAAGAGACAGGCCTTGAAGCTGAGTTATGTTTCTTAACCAATTCCTTCCTAGGGAGGAGAGGGCCTCATTCCATTAAAGGAAAGATTTATCAATCTTCATCTTTGAAAACTGTGTGTGAAGTTTACGGACATTGGAACAGGTAAGAGATTTTATGCTATCTAGTGACCAAGACTGTGAGGTTTCGAGTTTGAAAAATTTTATGCTATCTTGAATTTTCGGATTTAATCTCATAATGTGCTGTATCTTTGCAATCACGTTTTAAGCCTTTGCTAACATTGTCATGCAGCACTGTGACAATAAAGGATACCCACAATGGGAAAGAGACAGTTATGTACAATGCAAATGAAGTAGTTTCAGGACTAAAATCTCCGATTGTTAAAGATCTTCAGGTACTTAATTTTTTGGCTTTTATATAATTTCTGAAAACTGTGCTTGTGCAAAATCCAACCAGATGTAATTTGGTTTCCTTCGGTTTGATTTAAAATATTTGGTGCATGTTTTTTTTTTGGACTTTTCTTAATGTGGCCCTGTTATTTCAATGGTTTGAGATTCTATATATTATTTTATTAACATTTGAGTATTTTTATTGGCATTTTTTGAAAATTAAACTAAACTCAATTATGGATAAAATTACAGTACATAGACTCAAAACATCAAATAAAATTACAATGGCCACAGTACTAAAAGTCTAAAAATATAGGAGCCAAGAAATGGATTTTGCCAAATATTTAAAAGTTTTTCAATTGGGTTATTGATGTTAGAAAAACCAAAGAACCTCATAATTTTACTATAAAAAATATAGGAAAATATTTCAATTTGGTTGAATTTGATTCCTGCATTAAGAGATTTAGTCTTTTTGTTTTTTGAGAGATTTAGAATGGAATTGAAATTAACCATAATAGTAATACATCAACAATTAGCAGGAAGATGGCATGAGAAGTTTCCAATTTTTTTGATGTTGTGATGAAAATAAACTCTTTTTTTCCCAAGGTATTTTAATGGAAGATATATAAAAATTTGGAGTTGATTATTTTATGATAGGGAATTTGGGGAAGCGAATCAGCAGCAGTGTGGAGTGGGGTAAGTGAAGGAATAATGAGTGAAAATTGGGAGAAAGCAACAGAAGCCAAAACATCAGTTGAAGAAAAACAGAGAGAGCTAACGAGAGAGAGGAATTCAAAAGGTGAAACTTGGGTTCCTAAACATTTCATTGTATCTTCTAGCGAAGATGGTCGTTGGGATTGCTCTCCAATTCAAAAATGGGTCCCACCAGCCCCTCTTGTGGTCCCCACTTAATTTGCTTTTATTTTATTTTTTTAATGTAACTAAAACGTGAGATTTCTATATATTATTCTTAAAAAAAAAAAAATCACTATCCTTGTCATTAGGTTACATCTCCATAGCCTTTTATGTATAATTATTTTAAGATTCTATAGTTACTTAATTTGTACCCAATCAACCCACTACATGAATATTAACTCTCAACCAAGTTTCTGCTCAAATTTGTTGATCCCTGGCAGTGCATCTCATCACTGAAGAATATATTCATAAATTGTTTGCAGCAACCAAGTTATATATATATATATATATATATATGTTTGATTTGGACGTGTAGAAGTTGCAGTAATCAGTTAGGTGTCAGATATAGAAAGCCAGAGCATCCAAAATCACTTCAGTTCCAATTCCAAGAATGGCACCTCATCATTTGTCTATCAAGCTTAGAATTCAGCTGAATGCTTACTTTAGTCCAACGGGAGAGGAGTGCTGTAACCATACGTGTCAAACAGAGATATGGAAGCAACCTACAGAAAAAAAAAAAAAAAAAAAAGATAGTATAAATGACCCTATTGTGATTGATGAATAGTTGCCACATGCAGGCACTGTAAGTAACATCTATTCCCAAACACTATATTAAAAGAAACAAATATGCAGTAATTGTAAAACTTGCACAACAAAAAATTCCAGCTAAGATTTTTCCGTTGCCAGGGGTCAGATGGTTCTCCTATCTTTCATCATCAACTGCAGGTAGATGTTATCCAAGGACTGAAAGAAATGAAGTTTCCAGGGAAAGAACCTCCATTAGCACCTGCTTGTGCAACAAATACACCCGCTTTCACAGCTGCGAGAAGAGTAGAATCAAATGGGTTTAAAAAAGTCATCTGGGAGGATGCTGTACTGTTAGGCCTCACAGAGAGGCTGAGTATATCCATTCCAACAAGAATAACATTATTTTAGAAAGGTGAAGACAAAAGCAGAGAAGCATACAGGGTAAAACACTTCTATATCAATTTCACTTAAATCAGTTCTGCAAGCTAACTGCAAGTTTCTTCAACAGTGACTTCAATCTCTTTTCTAATATATGCGATATGAAAGCATAAATTCTGACACTTTTTGAAACCATAGAATTTCCATAATGTCATAAAACACTGAAATATATTGAAATCTAAGTCAAAATGAGAACTCAATGTAGAGTGGGTGGATACTACCTTTCATGTCCATCACCATACAGTGGATAAGCAAAATCAATAAAAGAGCTCAATGCCCTATTACGAAATATTTGAATGATATTCTTAATTAGCTTGATTTATATAATTAGGAATTAGTATATATTTGTTTCATATTTTATATTCATAGGGTTATATACATAAGACTTTCTACTATCAATAAAATTATAGATTTTTCTTCATTTTTATTTCTTTACAGCCCCAAAATTTGTGCAATTCCTGCCTCTTTCCTCACCTTTCAAATTATCAAGGTTTATATCATCAAAAATAATATAGTGCCAGAATTTTGTATAGCATAAATGCCGTTTGCTCTGGTGAGTACCTTTAAATACTCTGAGGCCGCTGATTTTCATTGGGAAAATCTCAACACATATTCACACTTCAATAAAACCAAAAATATACAATTCTTCTATTTTTCTTTCATATATATACTACAGAATTACAACTGTTCTATTTGTATTACAACATAAGCGAACACACAGAAGCATATCTAATTTGTCAACTCCTAATTTGATCTACTTTTACGATTGGGCATGCCATATAAAATACAGAATGTGCAATCAAATATCATGACAGAATACTGCATCATTCTTCAGGAGAGTTCCTATTTTTTATCTTTGATTTGCTTGGTGTTTCTATCCTATTCTTCAGGGTCTCAAAAGCTTTGGACCTGTATTGGAGGCCATCCATGACGTGATCACGTGAACAAGCTTCTCTATGTCCTTAGATACTTCGGCACGAAGAATTCTTGAATCAGCACCTAAAGTGTTGCCCACTTCTTTGGCGACTGTCTCCCATGATGTTCCCACTGTCAGATTTGCCAAAAACTCACTTCCACGATTTACTGCATCCGCCATTGCTGGTGGAACATCTGGGAGAGCCTGCACGTAGACATATCATAAGCATCTCACCTTCCCAAAACTTCATCTGAGGGATAAAAACTTATTGTTACCTGTTGCAAAGGAAGCCCATGATCTCCTGGCAATAAGCGAATTGACATGTCTAGCATTGAACTGATAGCTGATTCTGAACTAAGCACCTGGGCTAATGTTGAAGTTTCATCAATTGAATCATCCTTGAATTTTATAAGAAGATTCCTAGAGATGCCATAGTATGACTTTATCTGTAAGAACATAACACATAAATGATGAGGTTTATATGGAAAAACTACAAAATAATGTTTTGTAAAATACATAAAGCATTTCAGAAAGAAGTTGCAATTATAAAAGTAGTTTTCAAGCCAAATAGAAGACATTTCACCTCTACTGTAAAAACATAACACATAAATGATGAATATGGAAAAACTACAAAATAATGTTTTGTAAAATACATAAAGCATTTCAGAAAGAAGTTGCAATTATGAAAGTAGTTTTCAAGCGAATAGAAGACATTTCACCTCTACAGCCACAATAGAAAAAGAATTAGAGGATGGCCATGGCGCCACCATATAATGGGGCATACATTATCAAGCATCATTCCCTAGCTTTGGTCTACTGCATAGCCATAATCTCGAAACATAATTTTATCACCATCGAAAAATCTTTAGCTTAATATAGCCCAACGAAGGTTCAAATATTTTAATTTTGGGCTGAAAGTTCACCAAGAGTATAAGAGTTGGAGTTTCTACATACAAGTCGACGAGTTTCTTCAGGTTTTGGAGAAAAATCTTCTCGTCCCTTAGCCAAATCCATATACAACGGAGGTAGTTGTTCCACCAAAGGAAGCACTTGCTTCATAATGGGAGGACTAAGGTTCTCCAGCTGCTTCAAAGTCATTTCTGCCTGGACAAATTTTAAGTTAGAAGAAAAGAAAAATATGTCAAGACTGGTTGCCCTTCTGCCTGCAATAACTTATTTAAGAGACACATAAAAAGATTTGTCATCAGTTGTCCAGCTCAAGTATGAGGAAGGCTATGCAATTTCTGTTAATATATTTTTTTGGAGATAGAAATTGATAACTTAATTCTAATAGCTTCGTTTCAGATTTTGAATGAAATTTAATCTATGGAGATATCTTACCGTCGCTATCTATGCATCCAGTAGTTGCACATTATTCCTAAAATGCAATTGATTGATTTGTTTGCTTCCCCAGCATGCCATATTTGTTTCAAGCTTCTAAACATTACATGATGACCTCACATTTATAGTTAAGTTGTTCTATAACCCTGAAAGATTATATATATTGACAAACATAGAAATGACTGTCATCTTTATTAACATCCACACCATTGTTTAGCAAGATACTGAGGATACCAAGAGGAGTTGACTAGGGGAATGACGAACACCAAACTTGGAAGAGGAGCAATATCTGAGAAAATGACACTAACCAATGTATTAAGCCAGAAGAATTGTACAGAGACATGGATACGAATATTAGTTTCTTGGAATGAACTTATCCTAAATATTTGAAGAACTCATGGATGTTTTGGTATTTAAATTAGATAATATATTCTTTGACAAATTAAAAAAAAAAATTGAAGACCATTTATGGTTAAAAAATTGCTGACTAAGAACATTACCCCAAGGCGAACTGTTGGCGATGATATAATTTCTGATAGAAATGGTCCAACGCTTTGGGCCATAGGGACAAGAACAGGTGAGAACAAAGGGATAGCTAAGCTTGCCTCCTGTAAAAAAGAAAAAATCATTAACCACAATATTTAGAAAAGGGTTTCTAACAGTGCAGTGGGAATCTTTAATCAAAAAAATATATGTTGTGAAAGGATTGCTAGCAAAAATAAAACAAATGTAGTAGATTGACTAGTTTGCTTCCACATTGGAAAGAAAAAAGTTACAAGGTGAAAAATCATATGCATGGCCAGTAAATCACTCACTTCAGTAGAGAGGCAAGTTTCTAGGACTGGCCCTACACTGAATATCCTATCTCTAATATTCTATTTCACAGCTTACTGCATCTCCATATGTTCTAGAAGTCAAGTACCTTGTTGTTAAATGCCATTAACACATTTCCACTTCTCTGTACAGCATACCGTGAACCTGATAAACCAGAAAGTCAAACTGGTACGAATAAATAGATGTAAAGCAAAACTAGTAAGAACCCATATGATTGGTGGGGGGGAAAAAAGAAAAGAAAGAACTTGCATGCATACCAATCAAAAGGTGGATGACAGATCCCAAAGAGTGGCCTATGCCAAAAGTAGGAAGATCTCGAACCTGTACAACAAAGTATTTCAAGGCCGTTTCTTTCAAAAACCCATCCCTCACCCAAAACCAAGGAAAATATTACTTGGCAGATTATGAATAAAAGAAACTCACAGTTTCTTGTAAGAACCTGAAGCACCTATCAAATTTAAACTGCACTTCATCCGCAATAAAGAAATGATCAAATCCACTAGCATATGGCGTGGCAATCACCAAAACACCCCTTGATCAACAAAAAGGATATTCATCAATGTGCCATGAATTATAAGAAATAAATGATGCAAGTTAATCTCTCTAGCTGTGAGTCATCCAGAACAAAGACAATGAATGAATAGGAAAATAGAACGCAAAAGAAGCCAAATTGGAATTGGAAGCCATAAATAAGAGCATAAACGTTCTCCAAGACAGAAAAATGAGATAAATCAAACGATTTTTATCATGTTATATGTAACTTGATAACATGAAATGAATGTGTTGTATAATCAAACAGAGTAATCCATCAAAAAATATACCATCGAATACCAAAGAGAAAAGTGCACTTATTTTACTACTTAATCAAAAGTCAATATTATCAATATAACACACTTCAGTAGAGACACTATATCACTTTGCAGAGTAATCTGCAAAGCAACAACTCACTTTTCTGCAAGGCGCTCAAGAAAAAGACGGTATGTAAGCTGGGGAGCTGCTCCAACAAATATACCACCAATGAAATGAACAACTGACGTGGGTGGTGAGCTTCTTGGTTTGAGAACCCATGCTCCCTGGGATATATCAGTGATAACCACTCAAGTAGGTCAACATAGAAATATATATGCGAAGTGATTTAAGCAGTAGGGTCAATTGACTAATTAAAAATTATAACTTGTGCCCCTATGATTAGCCTTGAATATACTCCAATACAATTGATTTTCTGCATTTCTAGGCCTGTATGAAAGACATAATCAATATGAATTATTCTCTTTCTGGATTTTGAGAGAATCTAATTGAACATAGAAAATGAGTACCTGATGAAAAATTCAATAAATTGGTTCGAGTTTGTGTAAATAATTAAAAAAATTTCAAATAGTAATGGGAAAACACCTCAATTTCGGTCCAGTCTTTTAAAGTACCCCAAGGGTCTTGGGATTGCCTCACAGTTTCTGTAAGTAATCTGAAAGAAGAGAAGATTGAAGATCGATAAAAAAAATTTTATTTTATTCGCTCATGTAAGTAAACAAAAGTTGTTATAATCAATACCTCTCAATCTGACTGTAAAGTTGAATTCCAGAAGAAGATGATGGAATTGGTCTTTTGGTGTTATCGTCGTAATTACAGCAAATTCGGGTGGTGTGGCCATAACGGAGACCATTTGCAAGCAGGAAATGATGACGATGGTAATCAGATAAGGCGATGGAGCGATGGGGAAATTGAATCAGATGTGGATGCTGATGATGAAGAGGGCTGCATAAGCAATTCGCCATTCTTTCTTGCGTGATTTTGATTGCTGAAATTTATTGCTATTTTCACCTTTTTTTTTATTAAGGTGCCTTATTATTACACGTTATTAATTACTATTTAACCTTTATATAATTTTTTTATTAATTTATTTTGTGCTATTATAATATTTAATTTATAATATTTTATATCAAATTAATTTTTTTTAATTGACATTTAATTTTGAAGAAGGTGTTGATTTTATTATATTTAACATTTAATAAAATAAAATACTTATATATAAAAATATTAGTATAATTAACTTTAGCTTGATTGTGCTTGGCTACTCCGAATAAAAATTTGTATTCACACTCCTGAATGGGCGAGCTACTTTTAAATACTTGGAATTTAAATTGTATATAATTCTTCTCGATTGGTTTTGGGGTTAATTTTTCTTTTCTATATGCATGGAAAGTCCAAAATTATTATTATTTTTTTTTCTCTCTTTTCCGCTTTCTTTTCCTTAATGAATAATGATGTCAAGTGATCAAAATTGATTAGATTTTTTTCCATCACTTTTGATGCAACATCTAAATATTTTTTTAATTTCTTTTTTAATCTTGATTTTTTTCAATTTCTTTTACACTTTGACACTATTTGGTAACACAAAATTAGATATAATACCATAAAAATAATCTAGATTGACTAATAATTTTTGTTTGGTAAAATAATTTATTTAAAAAAAATTAAATTATAATTTTTTAAATAAATTTGTAAAAGTAGCATTCAAAAATAAGCTAATAGATTATAATATTTTTTCCCCTTTATCTTTTGTTCTTTTTATGAAATGATATATTAAGATATATAATTATTAAGTTATATAAAATATATTTTTTTTGCATGAATATATAATATAATTATTAAATTATTTAATATATATATATATATATATATTTAATAATGGAATGCTAGATGATAAAGGTGTATATAATTATTGTATTAGAATGATATACTTAATATAATTTTTATAATATATAATATGCATAAATATGATATAATTATGTAATATTTTGATTAATATAAACATATCTTTCTTATATTATTTACATTTTTCAGCTAATTTTGTCAAATATTTTTTATTGAATCAATTAGATTATTAGGTACAACTAGATTTTCAGCTTGAAACTAGATTATTAGAACACTGATTATATGTTACTGATTATATGTTACTCTTTCTATTTAAGAAAAATTTTTACTAGTGAACCCTGGCTAGAAATAAAAAATATAAAAATTGGGTTTGTGCAGTACTATGGAATTTCGGCTCGACATTGGTGTACACAGATCGTACATGTAGGAGATATTTTAAAATTTATAAAAAATTTTGATAAAACAATTTTATCAAATAAAACGCAGCGGAAAAATTCTCTCTAAAGAGACTATCTCATATTATGTACAAAATAATTTATTAATAGAAATCATTCTTTTTTATGATAGAGGTTAACGAGCACACAAAATCTTGCTAACGATCCCGTCCGCACAAATCTTCCGAACTATTCTCAAGTTTGATTGCACCAGGCGGATGAACACGTTGTGCACTACAAAATTAAGTAATTAGCAATTTGAATAATTAAGGTCAAAACTAATAAAGAAAATAGAAATTATTTTCTTTTTCACTTAATTTTTTGATCTTGTGATGACTTTAATTTATCTTGTTGAAAGAACAAAAATAAATTTTTTTTTCTTTCTCTCTTTCTCGGCAAAAAGTTGTATTTCCACCAAAATCTATATCTTTTTTTAAGTTTGTGACCAACAAACTTAAGAATTCCAAAGCCAAAATATATTTAGATAGATATTGACTCTTATTCCAATTTACAATTTTATTTTAAATAAAATTTGTTAATTAGGATAAAAAAAATCATTCATTATCTTATTTTCATTTAAATAGAAAATAAATAAATAATTTCAATTTTATCACTTAGATTATTTCTAATCAAGATTAAATTTTTTATGAGATAATTTATCTATTTTAAATTTAATTCTAATTAAATTAGAATTTCTAAAATTTAAAATAATTATCTAATAAATATTATTTTCCACATATCATTCAATAAGATATTAATTTTTGTTCACTTGTGGACTCAATACCTAACTT